>ML785231.1:688307-699774 GCA_009831015.1 Picea engelmannii | reverse complement strand
GGAAGAGGGACTTTCTCGGGATGAGAAAGAGTTTCGAAAAACTTTCTTTGCTATGTCGGAGATGATGAAAGTTTTGTACGAGGATTAATTAGAACGGAAGCGACCAGTTCTTGGGGAATCTTCAAAGGGAAAAATTGAAGGAGAGGATCCTCCTCAGATTCCTCCTTCACCTCCATCGTCACCTCCTTTTTCTTCTTCTTCTTCAAGTTCAAGTTCTAAATCCAATGCAAAGAAACATGTTCATAAACATAAGAATGAAATGCCATTATTAAAAATTGATGTTAAATTCGAATTACCCATATATGATGGTGAAGTTAATGTAGAGAGACTTGGAAATTGGGTCAAATAGATGGAGGTCTATTGCAGTGTGCAACAGATCAAGGATGAGGCCACACAAATCAAGTTGGCATCATTGAGACTTGCAGGCACATCGCTCATCTAGTGGCAAAACAAGTTGAAAAACAGAACGCAACAAGTGGGTAATGTATTTCCATCATGGCAAAGTTTAATTTCTGCACTTAGAAAGCAATTTTATCCTTTGGGTTAAAAATAAAAAGCGTCAATTGAATGGCAGGCTTTAAAACTGAGAAAAGGAAAAATAGTGCAAGAATACACAAATGACTTTCGTAAAATGGCATTGATGTTAGACATTCCTTTACATACCCAAGAAACTCTTATGAAGTATATAGGAGGTTTACCTGCACATATTAGAAACATTGTATTCATGTTTGGACCAACTAATCTTGATGAGGTTTCTGTTCAAGCGACATACGTTGAAGCAGGAAAAACAGGTGTTGGTGTACCAGGGGAATCGTCTTCAAGGAAATAGGACAAAAGGAAATGGCATGGCAAGAAGTCAAATGCAGTGATGAGAAAGGAAGAGAATCCCTCTTGCAAACATTGCAAGAAAGAGGGGCATGATGAGGACCATCGTTGGAAATTGCATCCCGAGAAGGGACCGAGGTGGAACAAGGAAAAGAAAGGGAGGAAAACAGTTGCAGTGATAACACAACCCATAGACTTGGGATCAGATTCAAGTGATGAATCAAAGGTCTCATTAGTTGGTATGACAGGTAAAATTGGTGAAGCAATTGATTGTAGAAGTAACTTGTTTCATATAAGGGTTATCATGCGACACACTAAGGTTGATACATTAATCGACAGTGGATCTCAATATAACCTAATTTCCGAAGAATTGGTTAAGCAATTGGGGTTAAAAACACAAATACATCATAAGCCCTACACACTTAAATGGATAAGAAATCATCATAAAATGCACATAACAAAGCAGTGCACAATCAAATTCACAATTTCATCTAAGTATGTGGACAAGGTAACATGTGATGTAGTGCCACTAAGTGAATGTGGAATGGTCTTAGGTAGTCCATACTTATATGATCATAAAGCAATCTTCTACAAGACAAAGAATCAATATCAATTAAACAAAGCAGGTCAAGATTATGTGGTTCATGCTCATCATGTAAAGACAAATAAAACTCTTCAAACTATGGAACAATTAAAGAAGCCAGTTCAAGCAAGCAACAAAACAATAATTGTTTCAAGTCAAGTAATCGATCTTAAGCAAGAACAAGAGATGATTGTTGAATGGAAAAATCAATCACAGTTTGCTTCAAGATAAGCTCATTTCGTGCAGATATTACAACTATATCAGCTCATTTGCAGTCGTGTTTTTGATGCTATCATTAGTAATGTTGTCTACATGGATGATGGTGACTTCAATAAAATGTGACAGGGTTAAAATGGCTAACAATCTGATGTTAGTTGTCATGATTGTGTTACAGTTGATCTTGATGAGACAGGTGCACAGGACAGAGTTCAGAGACAAAGGACAAGCCGGCTGGCCTATCTTAAGCTTGTTGACTAGTCAGTAACCTTTTGGGGACCAAAAGGTCCTTTAGTGGGGAGGTTTGATCTAGAATCGGATCCAGGAGCCTGATAGGGCTCAGAAGGGCCTAAAAATCAATGTTCTCATAATGGCTTCAAAATGTACATGTGAGTAGGCCTCGTCGATATGAACCCAATGCAACTTGAACAGGTTCAAATGGACATTGTATGCTCCAGATATCGCGTTTTGTTCGTCTTGCCAAACAAGGAAAAAGTTAAACAGGTCAACAGGAAAGAAAAGTCAATGCTGACATCAGCATGACATCATCATGTTGACGTGGCAGTGTGACATGTGGTAGCAGGCCATACAGATGACGTGGCAGGGGCACAGTGGACTACTGATGTGGCATGTGTAGGTGGACCAACTGGGAGGTGACACATGTCACCACTGCAAGGGTGACACATGGCACGCCCGTACAGTTGATGTGGCCCGACCGTGTGTCGACACGTGGCAGAGTATGGTGCTGACAAGTGGTAGATAGTTTGACGTGTCAGACACGTGGGCAAATCACTAACTGACAAGTGGCATCAGAAATTGGCAAATGAGATGGTGCCACATGGCCCAAACGTGGGCTGCCACGTGGCACCTTGTTATTGATTCTAATTTTCATAACAAAATTGTTGGAGTCTCTGGATTCAAACTCGAGACCTTCGATGGAAGGCTAACATTTTGGGGACAATTCGAATGCCAACACACCACCGTAGATCTTGTTATACTATTCCCACTTTATATTATTTAATGTGTTATAATGTTAGTCGGAGGCGGAAGGGGGCTGGGACCTGGCCCAGCTCGCGGACTTACCTTTACCATAGAACCACAACTACTACCATGGGGGGTGCTCCACTATACAAGTTAACAAAAGGGGTGCAGATTATGCATCTTCCACCATACATATTGAGGTCTGTAACCTCCTGTTGGGCGTGTTATGTGGGCGTGGTCCTATGTTAAAAAACCACATGACCAATGTTTTCGGGGAAGCGGCCAGCGCGCAGCCCTTTGGGCTAGCGCTTGGCCACCTATATACCATATGACCCTATGTTTGCGCACGCGCCTAGCCCCTTTGGCCTAAATTTGATTTTTTATACACCTGTGGGTATTTTTGCTATAGTTTGGCCCAGATTAGTCCTATTATTGAATATTTTGCCCTTTTTGGGGGATATTGGGCCCTTTTTGAGGCCAGATCTTGGGAGGAAGTTGGGATATGATAACCAAATTCATATCTATATAAACCAGGCCTTCTTGAAACCATGAGAGGATATTCATATTAGGTTTATCCTGAACATTTTCCAAGCTAAAGCCATTTTTATGCAGGGAAGTTGTTGAGGAGCGCGCCTTTGCGGGCCATTTCTGGGAGCTTCGGTCATCCGATTTGAGTATCGTTTCTTCTGTTGGGTTCTTAATATCTGAGAGAACAATACCATATCATTTTTGTAACCTTTTGGAACTGTTGTGATGTACTTATTGAGCTTTGAACATAAATAAGAAAGCCTCACCCACTGAGACAAAGGCTTGGACACGTAGGCGAGATTGTTGAACTCTGTTATCACATTAGTGTTATGGTTATTTGTTGTTTATTACTTCATTTCAGTTCTGTACATTTTTATGTGGTTGTGATAACTTCTCATATCTTCTTCCTCTTTCTTTAAGCTTCCTTGATTGGTTAATGAACACATGCATAAAAACTCAACCATAGTCATTTAAAAGATCATTTAGGATCACCCCGGAAGCTCATCACTCTTAATCCCCCTCATATTTAGAGCCCCCTTTGTCCCAACTCTTGTTGGACCCTTTCCCGATCCATCCCTCTTCCTTTTTACCCAACCACTCACAAGAATCCTCAAGCATATCCTAGGAGGATATCCCAATAAAGAAACAGACCTATTCAGGCCCCTGGAGAGTTAACTCAAAAATTGGATGGCCTGGGTTAACTTTCCATCACATGTGCCATTAGAGAAATGCCAACCCTAGGAGGGGGCTCAAAATGAAATTTCTCTCCTTCAACTGTAGGGGCTTGGCAAACCCCTCAAAGAAATCAGCCATCCACAGTATGGTGGAGTCTACTCAGTCGAACATCATCTTGCTTTAGGAGACACTAGAGGAAACCCAATGCTCCTTATTTTGGAAAAGGTCTTCATAGGTTGGAGTTTTGTTGGGTTGGATGCTTCTGAGAGATCGGGTGGTTTGGTCATGGGTTGGAGTACAAAATCCTTTAATTTGGAAAAATCATAGGGTTTTGCCTCTGGACTTGGAATGAAAGTAAGAGTGGAGGACCTTGGCATGGTGTTCATGATTCTTAATATCTATGGCTTGTCTCAAGAATGCCAAAGGTTTTGAGACAACCTTCTAGACAAATCTTTCACAAAGGAAAGAAATCTCATTCTTGGGGGGACTTAAATTTTTCTTTGGGTCGTGCAGAATCATGGGGACATAGAGCCTAGGCAGATGCTCAAACTGATTTTTTTAGATGAAAAATGTAAGCATCCAACCTGCTAGACATTACCCTCATTAAACTGCATCCAACTTGGAGAAATAAGAGGTGGGCTCTAGAGGAGAATTGGATCACTTTCCCATTTTCCTGGAGGTTGCAGGAAACAAAAGAAAACTAGCAAGCCCTTTCATTTTTAATTTGTCTTCGTTGAAGGAGGAGGACTTTATCAATATAGTAAAAGAGTTATGGATCCCTCTAAACCAAGATGAGAGGGCATTTGTCCAATTTGCAAATAATATAAAAACCCTCAAACACACCACAATCGAATGGGCAAGAAAGAAGAAGCAGATGGAAGAGCAGGAACTCATCAGCACAGAAATTGAACTACAATCAATCTATGATTTTGAAAAAGGAGTTTTCTCATCTCCAGAAGACAAAGAGGCTCTATTGATGATAGAAAAAAAGAGAAGACAACTCCTTCAATCAAGAGAAGAGGAATGGAGACTAAAAGGCAAGGCCCTTTGGCTTCACAGTGGGGATGAGAATACAAAATTCTTCCAAGCTTATGCAAAAGGAAGAAAAATGGAAAACACAATTTGGGGACTAAAGGGTCCAGCATGGCAGCAACTCACTTATTTCAAGGACCTAGCACAACTTGGATCCCAACATTTCCAAACTCTTTTCTATGTTGAAAGACGAGTAACCCTAGATGCCATCATTCATCTTGCCCTTAACTATCCTAGATTTGTGGAAGATGAAGACAATAGGGATTTAATGAAAGAATTCTACGAAGAAGAACTCAACGAAGTGGTGCTCAGTTTTCAAAAAGGCAAAATCCTAGGACCGGATGGGTGGTCCATGGATTATTTTGCAAGATTTTTTGACATAGTAGGAAAGTATGTACTCAAAGTCGTAGAAGAGTCAAGGAAAAATGGGTAAATACATCTACCTTTCAATGTTACATTCATTTCCCTCATCCCAAAGAAGGACAATCCCAATTCTATGGAAGACTTCAAACCAATCTCACTCTGCAACTACGTGTATAAGGTGATAGCAAAAATTATCAATCATAGGCTCAAAGTGGTCCCTTAAAAATCCATTTCACAAGAACAATTCGGCTTTCTAGCAAGAAGGTAGATTCTTGAGGCAATTGGTATTTCCCATGAGGCCTTACACACCATGATGACCAAGAAAACCAAAGGGTTGGTCCTCAAAAGAGATCTCTCAAAAGCCTATGATAGAGTCAATTGGTTGGTTTTTACCATGTTATTAACTCATTTAGGCTTTACTCTCCCCTTTATAAACTGGATTATGAGTTGTATTATGTCAGTGTCCTTTGCAGTACTCATAAATGGTGTAGCATCACCATTTTTCAAAGCAGAGAGAGGACTCGGGCAAGGTTGTTTGTTTTCCCCCTTGCATTTTCTAATGATAGTAGAAGGGCTCAGTCAAGCTTTACTGGAAGCAAAACGCATAGGGGATTTTCAAGGGGTCTATTTCTTGCAAACCCTTAGACTCACTCATCTATTATTTGTGGATGATGTGTTAATTTTCTGCAGTGGCCAAAGAAGAGACGTAGAGACTTTAAAGAGTATTCTAGACCTTTTTATTCAAGCCACATGTATGAACATTAATGGTAAAAAATACACCTTATATTTTCACCTTGTGGAGGATCAGGAGGTACAAGTATACAAGGATATTTATCCTTTTGATGTAAATTCTTTTGATGAAGGGTTAAAATATCTTGGGTTCCCTCTAAAACCTAACAATTATAGGACAATTGATTGTGTCTACCTATTAACCAAACTGGAAAAGAGACTGAAATCTTGGAGCTTCAAATGGCTCTTTAAAGTTGGGAGACTGATCTTAGTAAAGACAGTTTTGGAAGCCATACCAGTCTATTGGGTCTCACTTTCTTGGGTCCCTAAAGGAATTCTGGAAAAAATCAGGAAACTATGTTTTAGATTCCTTTCGGTCGGTTAAAAGGAAAGTTTTGCGCTACCTTTGATAAAATGGGAAACTCTAGCAACCCCAAAACTGTTGGGGGGATGGGGTCTAAAAAATTGATCCAGGTGGATATTGGTGTCCACCCACCTATTCCAACTGGCTCCTCTTGTTCGTTTTTAGTTCAATACATTCTTTTGTACTTCTTTGTAATTGTGGTTTCTACACTTCTGGGGTTTTCTAAAGCCCTACACATCTTCCAAGTGGATACTGGTGGCCTCTCACCTCATCCAACTAGATTATTTTGTATGTTTTCAAGTAAGCACATCTTGTTGTACTTCCAGGGCCATTTTGGAGCCCTAAACAATGTTTTTTTTGCTCATCGCATTCAAATTTTGGACAAAGTCATAGTTTGAAGGCATAATGTGTAATTCTCTGAAAGACCTTTCCAATGGGCTATCACGCACCTAAAATGGAGGTCGTATGCAAAAGTTACGACCCCAGGAACTTGAGGTACCAACTTACCCATAGGGGCCCACTTAAATTTTGGCGTTTCACCTCCTAGGATTAGGTTTTTGGAAAAGGCAGACCCTTTGCACCAAACTTGATTTCTTTATAAACACTGGCCTTCTGCAAATTTATTTTTGAACATTTGCTTGATCCTAGAGGCACAACCAAAGCTCTGATGACTCCGCCAAATTGCAATATATCCATAAAAAATTTGGAAATATGTTCCACTAAAGATTTTAGAAACATTTACCAACTCCATCTTGAAGCGGAGGTATGGTTTGTCAGATCCGTAGCGATCCATGGCTTCAGCATATGTCAACCTTGGAAAAGAAACAGGAATTTCAATCCCTTGAATCTCATGGAAAACATGTCTTATCATAACCTCGTTGAATTTTGGCATGTCGTCTAAGGGTGTTAAAGCCAACTCCATATCTAGTTGTGTAAATTTAGTGTGAAAGCTGCAGTTGGGTTGACTGGTAAGAAGCTGGTTTTGTTGGGATGTCAGTAATAATTTATTAGATGCTGCTTTGAAAACTGGACAAGCACCTTTCGATCCATCCACTTTGGTCAAAGCTGAGGATTTGGATGCGTATGCTCCTAGGGATTTGTTAGTTGTCACAATAGAATCACAGGCAGAATCGTGTATCGCGGGTCATAAACAAATTGAAAGAGCCTTGTTATATATTAAGCCAAAGTTTCATCTAGAACATGCGTTAGCGATTGAGGGGATGATAATATCTTGCAGCACATCAATAGCAAGACTTTTTAGCTGACAAACATGGCAGATGCACAATCTTATTCATAGTCGGAGTTTTGTATTTGCTCGGTGGTTGTGGAATGTCTCTTATACCAAACATTATGTACTCATTGCATTACGCGTTGTGGTTGGTTGTGCTTATGGTTTATTTACAATTGTTGTTCTTCTTCTTATAGCTGAGACATCTCCTTCACATATTCGAAGGCAACTAGCAATGTTTCCACAATGAACAAATACAACAGGAAAATTCGTTGGTTATTGGATGGCTTTTCTATTTTCTCACGGGAATGCAAATAATTGGAGGGTTATGAAAGTAGCGTTGATGGGTCCTTCAATTCTCTATGTGGCCTTATGATTGTTCGATATTCCAGAATCTCCATGATGGCATGAAGAGTTTAGTAAACATGCGGATTAACATATTTCCATTAAAATTTATTTAAAAATATTTAAAAAACTATCAGTTCCAACCATTTATCCCAAAATGGATCTAACTACTCCAACCATTCACCCAATGCCATAAAGGAAGCAACGCACAGCCTACCAAGGGAGGATAAAGAAATAAAAATTCTTAGAGAGAAAACTTTGGCAGAAAATTTATAGAGAGGTATGCTTTGAGTGTTGTGATGTCTGCTTCATTTCATTCTTCTTTTACATCTTCAGCAGGGATTGACGGAATCGTTGGTAGCAGGGGGTCTTGCGAAGCAGCAAAAATGACGAAACGAGGATGAGCTTACTGGCCTTCATAAGGTGAATGTTTACTTATTAGTTTGTTGTATTCAAGCTTGATTTTATTTGGCACTAATTGGTTTGTATATGCAGATTTTCTCCTTGTGATTCGCCATCATTGATCCATTCCATCTTTGCTCAGCTTTCTTAATCTTTTTCATGCTTAGTCTCTCTATTGTAACATTGTTCTAGAGTGGCTAAAGACCATATACTTGGCCCTAGTCTACGCAGATATAAATTTGTATGAGGAGCATTTCAAATGAAAATCAATTTATTTTTTTCACTTTGAACTATCTCTTTGTTATTTCTTTAAAATCCTCAGTTTCTCTCATCTTCTTTTAATACAACATTAAAGATAAAAATAAAAAATAAAAAACAAACAAAACATGTTTATTTTGTAAAGAATCATGTGTATAAAGTTTTATTCATTAACTTGTTAACATGTATAAACCTTTCTTGTTTTTTTTTGTTGTTTTAATTTTCTTATTATTATAATATCCTTCTTCTAAAAATAAAAAATAAAAAATATTAAATCATTAGAGTGTTACTCTCATGTAATCTTCAAACTAATGATGTTTAGTTTAGTAAACTTTTCTTTTCAAATCACTTTACAACTAACATACTTATACTAACTTTCTAAGTTTCATTTTAAATGTTTTCTTATAAAACAAATACAAAACAAATTGCCTTTTCATTTTAGTATTTGCATTTACTTTGTTAGATTTAATTTTTGTTATGTCAAATGTATAAACTTCAACATAAAAGCATTAAAATTGAAAATTATATAAAAATCAAATATTGCTAAAATTGTAAATTATTTTAGTATTTGCATTTACTTTGTTAGATTTAATTTTTGTTATGTCAAATGTATAAACTTCAACATAAAAGCATTAAAATTGTAAATTATGTAAAAATCAAATATTGCTAAAAAGTGAAATTACAAGGCGAAGGACTTCGTTTGGACTGTAGGTTAAAGGATTTTTAGCCCGGAGCTCAATGTGCATTCTTGTATGGGGCTATATGCCTAGGGTGATATTCCCACCTCTTCTCGCCTAGCCCCGTGGGAGGTTGAAAATGTTGGTGTTGGGGACTCTCTAGTCCCTTGACGTCAACATATTTTTGGCGACCATACTAGGGACGACCATTCAATGGTTCATTCCTAGTTTTGTTTTAATTGTTTAAATTTTATTTTTATTTTTCCTAGACCTCAATGTCTCAACCGATTGGAAGCCTGTTTGGTGGTTGTAACCCTGTGGTTTCAGCTACTAACCCTGGGAAAGTCATTCGCAAGTATGGGCTTTTTGAGATAGAAGAATACCTAAACAATTCCCTGTGTTTTGTGCCTGTTCCCTTGAAATTCACCCACCCGGTTAATCCTTTACCTCATAAATTCAAGAACCATCTGCCACTTTTTCATGGCAACATAATTGTTAAGGTGATTGAACATCTTCATGAATTTTCGAATGCTTGCACCATTCTCGAGGTAAATGATAACGATAGTTGCATGCTTTTGTTCATGAATTCCCTTCAGGATAATGCCGCCTCTTTATTTGCCAACCTTCCTGATGGATGCATCTCTACCTGGTTTGAACTTTCTTACTAGTTTACTCCTACCTTTAGGAATTTGGACAATCCTTATGAGCATCTTAAGAGGTTTAACCAGTTACTTATGAAATATAATGAGAGCATTCTTACATTTAACCTTCAGTTTATCAAGTTATACAATTTAAGACCTACTCCCATTCACCCTACCAACTTGGCTTCCCTATTGCATTATTAAGAACTTCTACCTCCTCTTTACTGATGTCGGTTGGAAGAAAACAATGTTCAAAACCTAGAGTTAGCTTTATCCACTTGCCTCGACTTCGAAGAGAAAATCTGTAGAACAAGTTACTCCTTTGGTATTCATGATTCACATAAGGATTTGTCTTCTTTGATCCCCGTCATCAAGAGTTTTCAAGATCGCATGTTCCTTCTTGACTCTCAATCTTCAAATCATGTTGGGAGTATATCTTGGGAGCCCTCTCCCCCAGGGCCTAATTATAATGAATCTACTACTTGTAGTCAAGAGCTTGGATGTGAAGAGGATTATGATTATATCATGATGCTTAGTTATCAATCCATCTCTCACATCCCATATATCACCCTTCTTAAACCTTATGGAAAAGCTCAATCCCAAGATCATCTGTCATATCAAGCTTCTTATCCGCATGTATACGATGGAATTTTTCATTATGCAAATGAAGAAATCAATTCTAACTATGTCAAACCAAATTATGATACATTTGTATTTAATGATGATGCTAATGAGTGGTCAAAAAAAATTGACGAAGATCAGCATGACTTTGATGACGCATGTGAGGAATCCTCTTTTGGATATATTAATGAATTCAATAAAGATCTTATTAAATTGTATAAAAAAAAATTAATCCTTTGTTTTAATCAAAAGAGGTTAAAGAACTTGACACCATCGATCATGTCCCTCCTAGGTGCAATTTTTATTTCGATGATAGTGACTATTGTAGGGACATTCCTATGTTTTTCAATCCATGTTATGAATCTTCGTTGCATCATGACAATCATGTTTCTGATAGAAGGGTCCCCATATGTGATATTAATTCGTTTGATGAATTCATGAATCATCCCTTTAAGGTACAAAACCTAAACCCTAAATCTAATTCAATTGATACCTTCATCATTACTAGCAAAGCATTTGTTGGTTGGCATGTCTTGGAGATTGGTGATTGTTTCTTTTGGCAATTGATTAATTATTTCTCCACAGCGTACACATATGTTGGTTGGCATGTTGCCAGTTCCTCCACTCACAAATTTGTCAAACCCATAAGATTAGCATGCAAGGCAGGTGACACATTCCTGTACGCTAAATTTCATCCGACATGAGTCCAAGCTAATGGTGTTTTTTTCCTTTGTACATAAATAAATGAAAATAAAAATAATAATAACAATAACAATAACAATAATGATAAAAGTTTATAGGAAGGGATAGATTAGTTTTAGGTTAACGTCGCAATTTATTCAGTTATTTCCTCACTTTTGTTTTTAATTTGTTTCTTTTGCTTTCTTCTCTTTTTTTCCCTTTTTGATGGTCAGAAGTAATGGAGCAATGTTTGGTGATATTTAAAGGTGGGCTTTCTGTATATTTTTAACTAATTGACCTAATGTGTTTTGGTGGACA
>ML785231.1:640303-659389 GCA_009831015.1 Picea engelmannii | reverse complement strand
ATTATATGAAAAATCATAACTTAAAAAAAGTAAATGGTAAAAAATATTTTTAAGATTGAAATAAGCACGGAAAAATGACTAAAAACACCGTTGAATTAAAAAAAATAAAAATTGAAAATAGATGAAAAATAAGCATTAAAAAAAAAGTGTGGAAAGATTATGGATTGAAAAATTTTAAATATTGAAAAACCACCTAAAAATGGAGAGGGGTACTACCAGTAGCACCATTTTAAAAAACGGGGTAAAAAATTGAACCCCCCAAAAAACAAGAACTCTATAGAGTTCACGTTGAGTTGGTAAATATGTTCTTGGTGCACCCTTCTTCTCTTGTTAAGCCTTTATCCCTCTTTCCTTTATGCTTGCCTTTGCCTTTGCCCTTTTCCCTTGAACCTTGCCTTAACCTTTGACTTGCCTTGAAGTGTGAGCCCTTGCAATGATTGATTGCGCCCCAACTCCTCTTGGTGCACCCCCTCCTTGGAGCGCCCCCTCCTCTCACAAGCTAAGTGTGCACTAATCTCTAGTGCACCTCCTCACTAGCTTGCATGCTAGCTCACAAAGAAGACACTTCACCTTCAAGCCTTGCACCCAACACTTGGTTTCTCACCAAGATGTGTGCCTCCTCTCTTGTAATGCACGCCTACTCCTATAGTGCACCCAAATTCCAATCAAGAGCCTTCTCCACACCATGCACCCTTCTCTTCTCAATGAAATGTGCCCTCCATGAAAGCTTGGGCCCTAATATCCAAGTGCGCCCCTTTCTCCTTGAAACCCTCACTTGTTCTCCTCCTCTCCACTCAACTCTCTCAAGTGAATAATGAACAATGAGCCCCATCCTTACCCTTTTCCCTCCTTTAGCCTCTCTTTGGCCAAACCATAAAAGATCAATGGCCTAGATCCAATCTATCCATGTCTAATCAATGGGTGGGATTTAATCCAAAAATCTCACTTAGGAAACCCACTTTCACAAGTTTCCTTAGTTTGCCTCACGTCCTTTAACCCACAAAGTGAATTAAATGTCACTTAAGTTATTAAATGTCACTTTAATAACTTAAGTGACATATTTCACTTTTGAATTAAACTCCTAAGTCAACGTGACATTAGAACATGAAGTAAAGTAATAAGGGTAATAGTCTCCCCCTTTGTGTTTAGAAACTCACAAANCACTTAAGTTATTAAATGTCACTTTAATAACTTAAGTGACATATTTCACTTTTGAATTAAACTCCTAAGTCAACGTGACATTAGAACATGAAGTAAAGTAATAAGGGTAATAGTCTCCCCCTTTGTGTTTAGAAACTCACAAATACAAGGGGGCCACTTTCCAAGGTACTCAAATCTCAACACTCCCTGTTATCGAGGAAAGTGTCATTCACCCCTCCAATCTCATCCCTGTAGTCGACATGGTTGCCTCCTGACAAATACTCCATGAGTATGGTTGTACCATGATCATCAAAAGTGGTCTCTTAGACATATCTACTCAACCTGTGTTATCTCTAGATGGAAGTGCATCTCCACCTATTCGAGATCACCTGTATCTTGGCATCACACCAAAGATCTCAACCTTGGCATTTCACCAAGGATTTCTACCTCCTCGCATCTCACCAAAGGTCCCTACTCTTAGCATCTCACCAAAGCTCCCTACTCTTGGCATCTCACCAAGAGTCTCCCTCTTGCCATCTCACCAAGAGTCTCATCTCTTGGCATCTCACCAAGAGTATCTAGACCTTGGCATCTCACAAAGATCCTCAAATTGGTGTCTCAACAAGTGACTTCCACCTTAAGTGGAACCTAAAGCTGATTTGCTAGTCTCCATAGCCAAGTGAGAGTCAAATCTCTCTGGCACATTACTCCCACTCATCAATCTCTAATGCTTTGAAGCCTCTGCACTAACTATATGTCTGCTCGACAACTCTGAAACTGAAGTTGTCCATGGTGGACCAGTCACCCTTGAAGATGGTGTCCTCGAAAATTGACTCTGCATCCCACGAGATACAACACTCTCAACCTGTGGGATCTCCTCAACTCTGTCTGCGCACCAACNTCTGCTCGACAACTCTGAAACTGAAGTTGTCCATGGTGGACCAGTCACCCTTGAAGATGGTGTCCTCGAAAATTGACTCTGCATCCCACGAGATACAACACTCTCAACCTGTGGGATCTCCTCAACTCTGTCTGCGCACCAACCACTGGATGGTGTATCAACTGACAAACCACAACCGACAAAAACACACTCCCTTGCAAACTCAGTATTAAACTCCTCCTCCTCTGTTGTCGTTGCAGTACCATCCCAATGCTTCTTCTTCTTCTTGGGACATTGTCCATCATAATGCCCCATCTCTCTCTTGCCCACTACCACTCTCTTATAGCTTGGCCCCTCCCTTGGGACCATCTCTAGCACCCTTGTCGGTCTTCTTCTTGCCCTTTGTCCAAAGAGCAAGATCCTCATCACCCTATGAAATACATTGTTGTCCTGAAGATCTAGATCTGCATCTCAACTCCTCCTATACAAAGTTGTCCCAAAGTTTGTTCCAACTGGGCATGCCCTCCCATGCTACAATGCCTCGTACAAATGAACCCTAAGGTTTGACAAAGTTATTTAAGGTTGTCCTCACCAAAAAGTATGGATCCACAATCTCTCTGAATGCTACCAACTCATCTCAAATCTGTGTAAATCTCCCAAGATATGATGTCATTAACTCATAATTGAGCATTTGAATGCCCCTGAGCTTCTCCTGCATAACCATCTTCCAGTTCTAATTGGGACGCTAGTACAACTTGCACAATGAGGCCCACATCTCAAAGGCATAGTCTTTCCCAGTCAAATCGGGTATTGTGTGGTCTCTCACCGCATCACAAATAGTCCTCTTTGCCTTTGTGTTCTTCTTCCTGAAATCTGCATACAACAAGGGAGATGGAGCAGGTGCAAGAGGAATCAGCTTGAACTATATCCCATAGTTCAAGATCCTCCAAGACAAATATGATCTTGGGCTTCCAAGGGGACCAATTGCTAGCTTTGTCTAGCCTATCATCTGCCCTCATATGAGACAACAACATGGTTGTCCACTGAAACTCGCACTGCAAAAGAGTACAACCTCACTCCTATCAACACAGGTGTGAAAAGAGATTGTACAAAATTAGCCTCGCTCATGTCAACACAGGTGTGATAAGAGGTTTCCCAAACTGTCCAAAACAGTCCCATAAACTTGCCCATTGTATGCTCTACAAATCAACAAAACTTAGCCAACAAGGCTCTGATACCATGTAGATTTTTTAGGAACTATGAGGGCTGCCCAGCAGGTCTGTCTTTGACCTCTTGTTGGGATCTAAGTTTCATCAACCAAATCTGTCCTTATTGTTGCTTTAGGACCACAAACAGGTATGTTCAAATCTACTAAGAAATATTCCCTCAACTGATGGATATATGTTCTTTTAAGGTGCCCTTGCAAATAGTTTTAGTAACCCAATGTTAGTACATGCAAACCTCAAAACATATAGAACTCCTCTAGGATATTAACAAGCTCCTACCGCTGATTTAAACACTAAGCATGCATGAAATTTGGACACAAGTATTTTTGGCCAACATGACCCTGGATAAAACTCCCTCGGGGAAAACCAGTTTGGAGATAGATGTATATAGAAGATCTCAAAACAAAACTTGCAACAAGGAAAACATATACAAGTGAACCTAGTACAATAGCAACCACTCTTGGATGCTTTGGAGTCCCTTGTAGATGTGCATGCTAGCCATTTGAACAAAGGTGCCCTTTGCCTTGGTGCGCCCTTCTTCTCTTGCTAAGCCTTTAGCCCTCTTTGCTTTGTGCTTGCCTTTGCCTTTTCCCTCGAACCTTGAACCTTTCCTTAGCTGTTGACTTGCCTTGAAGTGTGAGCCCTTGCAATGATTGAATGCACCCCAACTCCTCTTGGCACGCCCTCTTCAACCCTTGGTGTGCCCCCCACCTTGGAATGCCCCCTCTTCTCACAAGCTAAGTGTGCACTAATCTCTAGTGCGCCTCCTCACTAGCTTGCATGCTAGCTCACAAAGAAGACACTCCACCTTCAAGCCTTGCGCCCAACACTTAGTTTCTCACCGAGATGTGTGCCTCCTCTCTTGTAGTGCACCCCTACTCCTATAGTGCGCCCAAACTCCAAGCAAGATCATTCTCCACACCATGCACCCTTCTTTTATCAATGAGATATCCCCTCCATGAATGCTCCAAAAAGCTTGCACCCTAATCTCCAAGTGCGCCCCTTTCTCCTTGAAACCCCGACTTGTTCTCCTCCTCTTGACTCAACTCTCTCAAGTGAATAATGAACAATGAGCCTCATCCTTACCCTTTTCCCTCCTTTAGCCTCTCTTTGGACAAACCCTAAAAGATTAATGGCATAGATCCAATCTAGCCATGTCTAATCAATGGGTGAGATTTAATCCAAAAATCTCACTTAGGAAACCCACTTTCCCAACTTTCCTTAGCTTGCCTCATGTCCTTTAATTCACCCACAAAGTGAATTAAATGTCACTTTAATAACGTAAGTGACATATTTCACTTTTGACTTAAACTCCTAAGTCAACCTGAAATTAGAACATAAAGTAAAGTAATAAGGGTAATAGTCTCCCCCTTTGTGTTTAGTGACTCACAAACACAAGGGGACCACTTTCCAAGGTACACAAATCTGAATAGGAATGAGTGATCAATAACTGGAGTCCAAGTGAAAGCATTCTTTTTAAGGAGAGCAATGAGAGGAGCTATAATTTTTTCATAATTCCGAACAAACTTATTATAATAGCCCATTAAACCCAAAAAACCACGCAAGCTCTTAAGAGTTTTAGGGCGAGGCCAATCCCACATAGCTTCAATTTTCTTAGGAATCACCCGTACACCATCCTTACCGACAATATGACCCAGGTACTCCATTTATGAGGCTCCAAAGGCGCATTTAGATTGTTTGAGGAAAAGTTGGTGCTTAGAGAGTAGATGGAGAACTTGATCCACACAGGAGATATGAGATGTCCAAGTTTTACCATAGATGAGAATATCATCAAAGAAAACTAAGACAAAATGACGAAGAAAAGGACAGAAGACATGATTCGTAAGACTTTGGAAATTCAAGGGAGCATTACACAGGCCAAAGGGAATTACCAAGAACTCATAGTGACCCTCATGAGTTCGAAATGTAGTCTTGAGAATGTCTTCTTCTTTCATACGGATCTGGTGGTAGCCAAGACATAGATCAAGTTTGGTGAAGTATTGAGCACCACTCAATTCATACAAGAGGTCACCAATGACAGGAATGGGGAATTTGTATTTGATTGTGAGTTTGTTGAGGGCGTGAAAATCAAGACACATGCGCCAAATACCTTCTTTCTTGAGTACTGTGACCACAGGGGAAGAATAGGGGCTGGTACTAGGACGAATAACACCCACTTCTAGCAATTCATGAACAATTTTCTCAATTTCATTCTTATGGGCAAAGGGATGACGATAAGGGCGAACATTGGGAGGAAGACTGCCCGGTATGAGAGGAATGGAATGATCATGGACTCCATAGGAAGGGGGAAGTTCTTTGGGAGTGGTAAAAACAACTTTGTGGCGAGAGAGGATAGATTGGAGGTCGAGATGCACAGAGGGTGTCTCAACCACGTGAATGGAGTGGAGTTGGGAAATAATGCCAGAATGACCCTTTTTGAGGAGTTTTTTCATGCGATGGGAATTGATGATCTCAGGGGAGTCTGTTGTGATGTCTTGAAACTTATATTGTTTTCCCTCCTATTAGAATTGCATGGTTAAGTCCTTAAAATCCATGAGAATGGGGTCGAGAGTGTGTAACCATTCGACACTAAGAACAATGTCACAATCACCCATGTTTATAGCAAACATATGGGATTTCAAGTGATACTGACCAATTTGGAGCCACACATTTTCACAATGTCCCCCACATTTCATGGAACCTCCATTGGCAATCATGATTTGAAAATTATTGATGGAATGGATGTAACAAATGACTTATTGGGCAATGTGGTGATGAATAAAATTATAGGTACTACTACTGTCCACAAGGATGATGACTTTCCTATTTTTAATGTAACCAATTAATTTGAGGGTTTGGGGAGCAGAGAAGACAATGAGGGCATTAAGTGAAATCACTAGTTCAACTTCTGGTGGATTAGAGGGTGGGGTCAGAACCAATGGCGGTGGTAGCTCATCCACAGGTGAAACAACAGCTTCTTCTTTAGAAACTTCATTAGTCATGGCCAAAAAAAGCTTATGTTCCTTACACTTGTGCCCTGGAAAATATTTTTCATCACAATTATAACAAAGACCCTTGAGTTGGCGTTCGACCATTTTGACCCTGGTTAATTTCTAGATCTTGAGGGGAGTTGCAAAGGGGCGGGATTGGTGGGTTTAGGGCGAGGAGGTAAGGATGGTTTGCGGATCTGGGAGGAGACAATCTGTTGTGCTTCCTTGTCTCGTTGAGTAGCTTCCAACCAAGTTTGGGGGCGTGCCATGAGGACATGGGCACATATTTCAACTTTTAGGCCACTAATAAATCATTCCTTGAATAAAGCATCTGACATGCCCTCCGTTTTGAAAGTTAAGTGCTCAAATGTTGTGATAAAGTCTTCTACTTTCCCAGACTGCTTCAACTTGGTTAAACGACCTAAATGGTGGGTGTCAGAGTCAAAGCGGTCATAAAGCTACGCAACAAATTGTGTCCAAGCAACATACCCTTGGTGTGCCTTTTTACGCCATTGCCACCATTGATAGTGTTCCAGATCTAGATGTAGGATACCATAATGACACTTGGCTAAATCATTAGTAATGCCATGCAAAGAGAAATAATGTTGCATTTGAGTGACCTAGCCTGTGGGATCCAAGCCATCAAATTTGTTCACCTCAATTATGGGAAGGCATAGGTCTCGTGGAAGGTGGGTAGTATGAGGACCTTGGTAATGAGAAGAGTCATGCTCTTCCTGATAGGATGGTTGTCCATAAGAGGAAGGATTTGGGGAACGACCCATCAATTAGTCAAGTGTGGCTTTGGTGTGGGCACATTGGTCTTGGAGGATTTGAATAGAGGAATTGAACGAGCTAATGTTGGCATTGAGATTCTTGATGTCCTCCTTATTTTGGAGGTTGTCAGTAACCAATGCATTGAGTTCTTGGGCGCAGGTGTGGCCATTTGGAAAAATGGTTAGGAAAATGGGATAGGGGGAAGTAGGGGGCCAGGAGGGATGGGTGAGACCATTAAGAATAATGGTGTCAAGTGATAGGTACCACTGGGATCAGGGCGAAAAGGGTAATCCAATGGGATAGGGGTCAAGTAAGGGTGTCGAAAAAGGGGTCGGGCCCACGAAAAAAATTGTATTAAAAATTATAGGTACCACAAGAATTAAGGCGAAGAGAGGAATCCAATGGGATAGATCCCAAATAAGTGTGCATGCATGACCATTATACTTTTTTTGTTTACTCGTGCAGAGTTATACTTTGATTTGAAGAATATTGCAGTGTTCAAAGGCCCAAATTCTTAACAGGAAAAAATGTGTAGTAATTTCACAACCAGAATGCAGGAGGTAAAGTTGCACGACAATAAATCTTGTTTGTTTTGTTTATGTTTCCGTCCTAAGGGTTAGAGTATTCATGGTTTCTACAGACAAGGTTTTGCCCTGCGATATAGCTCTTTGATATATGTGCAGGGTCCAATAGTAGTACTCAGCCCAATATCTCGAGGCACCAACTAAGGAGGCTAGATTGTGCCCTTAGTTGTACTACTCGACTACCTAGGTACTAGAGAGTATCTTCCCGAGTGTTGTTCTCAGTGGCACTATATCAATCAGGCGACTGATTGGTTTATATATGGAGGGCTTTAGGATATCTAGGTCGATCTGTATAAGGGTGTTTTCTAATGCACTACCACTTGAAGGGGTACTAACATGGGTTACAAGGGTGGCCAACAATGTGCACTTAAGTACCACTTGTAGTTCCTGCGTGTATGCTTCAGTGACCGCAGATTTATGCGTTGAACGACATATCTTTGTAGCTTTAAGACGTCAGAATACGTCTCTACCCTAAAAAAATAACCCGCAATTTTCTACCAAGGAAAGTGCTCTGATACCACTTGTAAGGTACCAAATCTATTATAATAGTTGAAAACATAAATATTGCAGAGAACAACAACATAACAACACAATAGATGAAACCACAACACCAAAATAATACCTTTATTGGTAGGAGACAATGTTCACTTTCCTCTTCAGGGGAGCAACCTCCAACAGAGCAACGCTCTATTACACTAATTCTCCAGACAAAACTTATCATACCTTGTACTCCTATTTATACTAAATCTATCTACCCAAAAGAACAATCTAGAGGAAGATCATTCTAGAAGCGAAAGCTTATATTAAGTCTTCTTACATTTGACTTGTTCTTCCTTATTGCTAGGCCTTATCAATATCGACCTTTATTACATGGAAATATATTATTCTACCTACGTGAAGGGTTAGGGAGGTTAGGTCCCTAACAATTTTATAGCCTTTGGTTTTTATTTTTACTCTATTGAGGGGTTTCTTGTGCATGACAAGCGATTAAGAATCATAGAATTCTTGTAGTATGTGAATATATCATCTTTATTGCTCATTGTGGCACCTCACTTAAACAGTGAGGTGAGCGAAGCCAAGAGGGATGTGAGAGGATAAGGTGCCATGAGCAGTGGCCTAGACAACAAGGTGAGCAACATCAAGAGAGATGTGAGAGGACAAGTCCTCATGGCCATTCACCTAAACAACGAGGTGAGCGAAGTTGAGAGGGATGTGAGAGGACAAGGTCTTATGGGTTCTTTGAAATTAATTAAACATCAATGGGCTTCATTCATTGTTTTTTTTTCACTGTGTGGTTTGGTGCCTCGTATAGATCTAGTATCCTCGATATTTGTCTCGTTATATTTATAGCAATTTAAAAGTTGAATATGTGAACCTAAGATTTGAAGAGTAAAGGTGAAACATTGAATAATGGAACATGAACAAGTTTAAATAGTTCATAAGTTTTTTTAATGGCAATCACAATATTTTTCTTATATATATATTAAAATAATTAAATATATGGATGGGGTTCACCTATTGCTTTTCGAAGCTTATAAGAGGACATCAAATCATCACTTTTTCAATGACCCATGCGAAATATGATGAATAACCAAAAACAAAGGTTTTTTTTTTTAATTTTCAAAGATTCAAGTGATCCAGATTTAGGAGCGGAACAAACTGATTAACAGACTGAATACAATAAACATAGAGATATGGAGAATAACATAGATATCCAGTGAACAATATCTTCTATTGAATAAATGAAATAGGTTGAAACTGTAGAAATGAAACAACTTGCTCGAATGGTGGTAGTTATCTCTGAGAAGAGATGTGGCTGCTACGCGCATCCGTCTGAGCAAAATAATTACAATGAGGCTCCAGAGGCCTTTTTAATATTACTCATGAATGCCAAAACCCTAGACATCCAAAAAACTAACCATAGGAAGTGAAACGCCAAAAGTCATGTGGGCCCCTATGGGTAAGTTGGTACCTCAACTTCCCGAGGTCGTAACTTTTGCATACGACCTTCGTTTTAGGCGCGTGATAGCCCGTTGGAAAGGTATTTTCGAGAACTACATATTATATTGTCCAAATTTGGCTGTGTTTACGATTTCACTATGGCAAGCCAAAAAAACATTATTTAGGGCCCCAAAACGACCCTGGAAGTACAGAAAGATGTGCTGACATGAAAACATCCAAAATAAGCTAGTTGGATTAGGTGGGAGGCCAACAGTCTCCTCCTGGAAGATGTGTAGGGCTTCAGACAGCTCTGGAAGTGTAGAACCCACAATTACAAAGAAGTACAAAAGAACGTGTTGAACTAAAAATTGTCAAGACGAGCCAGTTGGAATAGGTGGGTGGCCACCAAAATCCATCTGGATTAGTCCTCCCACTTAGGAAGCAATGGTCTCCATTACGTTGAGTTCCCCCATCATGTGAGGAAACATTTGTTGAATTTGGCCTCGGGTGAGCCACTTGCCTTAGTGTAGGAGTTTCCCTGCCTTGACAACTCGATAAAGCTAGATCCTTTGCTGGCGAGTGCCCTTGACCTGTTTGTCCACTATCTGATTTGTGGATGCTTGTTCCATGCAGTCAGGGTTGAGCTATGTTGGTGTCAGTTGTTCCGTGATCTATGAGGTGTCCAATAATGGTGGAAAATATGGCCGAAGGAGGTCCACATTGAACACTGGGTGCAAGCCAAGGAATCATGGAGTGTTGAGCTCAAAAGCATTGCTACCCACAACCTTGGTGATAGTGTAAGGCCCATAATGAAGTGGGCGAAGCTTTCGATGGGCCTCTATAAGACGCTCTTTCTGCAAATGTAACCAGACCTTGTCTCCAACCTGAAACTAGTGCGGTACCCTATGTTGATCATGGCGCTGCTTGTACTTAGCATTGGCTTTCTGCAAAATCTCATGGACCTGTTAGCAGATGTGCTGAATCCACTCAATGAATCTGGTGGCTTTGTTGGTCTCAGACTAAACATGGGAAGAGTCTGTATATGTGGTTGAAAGAGGTAGTGCAACATCAATGGGACCCAAGGGTTGGAATTCCAACCCCACCTGAAATGGGCTATGGTTGGTGGAGCTATGGAGAGCCCTGTTGTAACTATGTTGAACATAAGGGAGACTCTCATCCCATGTACGCAGATGCTTAGAGTTGTACATGCACAGGATGTGCACAATCATCTGATTTACGACCTYTGTTTGGGGGCGAAGAGCAATGGATTTAGTGAGYTTGGTGTCCCAAAGTGACCAAAGACTTGACCAAAATGTGTTGAGGAACCTGTTGTCCCGGTCGAAGATTATGTATGTGGTATCCCAAAATGGACYCACACTCGTTCGAAGAAGAGYTTGGCAATATCTCTCGCTATGATGTTCTTCTTGCAGGCTATGAGGATGGCCATCTTTGAAAACCRATCAACGAACACAAATAGATAATCATTGCCTTGCTTRGTGGATGGAAGGCCAGACATGTAATCCATCGAGATGGATTCCCAAGGCTTCTCGGGAGTAGGAAGAAGGGTGTATAAGCCTTGCTTCTTGATGGATGGCTTGGCAAGGGCACATGTAGTGCAAGATCTGATATACWTGCTGACGTCCTGTCGAAGTTTTGGCCAATAAAAATATTTCTGTAGAACTGCTACAGTTTTCTCCATGCCAAAATGTCCTGCCATCCGACTRTAGTGAGCTTCCCAAATCAGCTTTGCACKCTCRCTTGAAGGAACACAGAGATGGCCCAGATGGAATAATAGTTCGTCCTGAATGTGAAAATCGGTGACATTCGTGCCTATACCCAAGAACTAATAGGTGGTGGCGAAGTATGGATCTTGCTAATAAATTTGGGGCCACTCAAATGCCTCATGTCCACAGGAATGGAGCACAATTGTGAGTGCAACCACGAGAGGTTGACTGAGGCAGTCATCGACACGATTTTTGCTCCTTGTCTTATACTTGGTGTTGAGATGGAACTGTTACAGGTAGGTGGACTACTTCTGATGGCGATCGTTTTGCAACTTCCCCTGTGTCTATATGAACTGCAGAGGCTTGTGATCAGTGTGGATGATCGTCTCCTTTCCCAGAATGTAATGTTTCCATTGACGACAGGCTTGTACAAGGAATACATTTCCTTGTCATAGGTGGGGTATTTCCAGATAGTATCTGAGAGTGTCTTACTATGGTATGCCATCAGATGATCATGATGAGTGAGAACTGCACCTACAACATAGTCAGATGCATCAGTCTCAATCTTGAACGGTTGTTACAGATCGGGCAAGGAGAGTACTAGAGTTGAGCACAAGAGATGCTTCAAATCAACAAATGCTCATTATTGTTCATTCCCCCACGTGAACTTTGCCCTACCACCGCCCTTGGTCACTTGGAGAAGGGTCCATTCAATATGGGAGAATCCCAACATGAACTGTCGGTAGAAGTTGGCCAATCCCAAGAAGCTCTGAAGCTCGGTTAGTGTGGTTGGGGCTGGCTAGTCACATATGACTTGGATCTTAGCTTGATCAACATGTACCCCATGTTCATCAACAATGTAGCCCAAGTATTGGACCATGTTCATGCCAAAGGATCATTTTTCCAAGTTGGCATATAGCTTGTGTTGTCGTAGAGTGCTCAAGACCTGTTGAATATGTCGCATGTGTTCCTCCCAAGTTCTGTTGAAGATGAGGATGTCATCCAAATATACCACCACAAAATAGTTGGTGAAGGGCCTCGATACATCATCCATCAACCTCAAGAAAGTGGTTGGTGCATTTGTTAAGCCAAAGGGCATGACCAACCATTCGAAGAGACCTTCTTTAGATTTGAAAGTTGTCTTCTATACATCAGTTGGTTCAATGGGAACCTGGTGTTAGCCAGACTTTAGGTCAATCTTGTTGAAGAATTTTTCCCCCTTGAGTTGGTCAAGAAGGTCATCAATTATGGGAATTGGGTACCGGTTCCTGACTGTGATTTTGTTTAATGCTCTGTAATCAATGCATAGTCGCCAGGTCCCGTCCTTCTTCTGCACCAGTACAATCAGGATTTCGCAAGGGGAGGAGCTAGATCTAATGTGCCCCTTTTGAAGAAGCTCTTGGATCTGACTCTTGATTTCATCATTTTCCATCAGTGAGCGATGATAGACTGGTCCATTAGGCAGAGGTGCATCCAGGGTTAGATCAATTGGATGCTTGACTTGGCAGTACGTCGGTACCCCGGTGGGTGAGGAGAAGATGTTTATGTACTCTTCCATGATCTCGTCCACTTACTTCTGCTGCAAAGAGAGGCTTTGTGTAGAGGCCACTGATGTGGCGACGACCTTTTTCTTACTGTGAGCATGGATCACAAAGAAGACAAACTTCTCAGTCTGTGAAATGACCTTACTGCATTGCTTAGCAGAGATTAAAGAAATAACGGTATGCGATGCTACCTCTGGTATCCTGTACAATTGTCTACTCAACGTACTAATAACACTGCAGGGTCTAGACTCATACACAACATGATGCTTCCACAAATATGGTTGTCCTAAAAGGAAATCACAAACTTCAAGGGGAGCAATATCACACAATACCTCACCTTTGAAAGGCTTGATGTCGGAGGGAAGATGACATTGTTGGCTAACACAGAGATCTCTTCCTTGGCGAAGCCAATCGATGGTGTTAGGTTGTGGGTGCGGTGTCGTCGGCAGGTCCAGTTGCTTGATGTCCTCTACTGATATCAATTTCTTCTGACTGTTTTTATCGACAATGAAATGAAGCGGAGCCCCATTTACCCACATATGTGAGTGAAATAGGCGTTCCCCTTCCTCTGGTTCTTCTGGTTCACTTGGCTGGACTTTGGTGGTAGCAACAATGACATTGGGTTCATCATTGATAATCTGCTTCCCTCCTAAATTTTATTTGGAGTCAAAATCAACCTCTGACTTGTAAGCCTTCGGCTCATCCACGAGTCACTGCTTGGAGCGACATTTTTTGGTGTTATGCCAAGGGATTTTATGGTATTCACACCATTTTCTCGTGTCCTTCTTCGTCTTCTCATTTCCCTTCTTGTGTTGCGGCTTGGACTGGTTGTCCTGAGAGTGGCCATCTTTGCTTTGTCCCTTGTTGTGTGGGTTGGGGCCACCTTTTCCCTGCTTCGACTGTGAGGAGTTTGCAAATCCAAACTCTTGCCTCTTCTGCTTAAATTTTTGCTCGATCTTGACAACATATCTATGAGTTGTACCCAATGAGGCGATGTTCAGAAACTCCATTTATATTTGAATGTATCTATGCAAACAACCATGGTATTTGAGCACCAGATGTCGCTTAGAGTCTTTGATACCCAATTTGGTGCGCGGGGTATGGAAAATATTGGTGAAATCAGGTATTGTCTAGTCCCTTTCCTGACGCAGGGTGGTCCATCTAGTGTACTGGTCCTCGTAGCTTCCAAAGTGGTAGTATTGTTCTTTAATGGAATCCTGGAAGGAATCCCATGTAGGGGAAATCGCAAATATTGCAGATTCCTCTATGGCCCTTTGCTCAGAGTAAGTATCCCACCAGTCCTTAACATGGGGGACAACCTTGAGGAGTGCAAAAGTAATCTTTTCCCTGCCGAAAAAATTGTGGACCAAAAAATACCCTTCGAGAAGATTCAACCATTTATTTACAGCATCTGCATCTATCAGTCCTTCAAATAATGGAATATCAAAATTTACCTGTACCTTGAAGGGGGTTGCATGGCCGCTTGATGAAGATGCTTCTCCTGTGGGCAACCGTCGAAGGATATGTGCAAAGTTATCCATCATTTCCTTCCTTTGTCGAACAAGGGCTTCCTCGAGCAACATTTTAAAAGGATTTCCTACTCCATCATCTTTATTTTCATCCCCCATGGGTTTTTGTTGGGGTTGACGCGACCGATCTTGCAAAGGATCGATTGGTTCGAGTCCCAACTTCTTGTACCCAGATCTTGTCAGGGACATGCACGAAGAAAAATAAATGAAGAGCAAACCACTATGATACCACTAATCCAGATTTAGGAGCACAACGAACTGATTAACAGACTAAATACAATAAGCACAGATATATGGAGAACAACACAGATATCCAGTGAACAATATCTTCTACTGAGTAAATGAAATAGGTTGAAACTGTAAAACTGCAGAACTGAAACAACTTGCTTGAATGGTGGTAGTGATCTCTGAGAAGAGATGTGGCTGCTATGTGCATCTGTTTGAGCAGGATGATTACAATGAGGCTCCAAAGCCCTTTTTAATATTACTCATGAATGCCAAAACCCTAGACATCCAAAATCCTAACCCTAGGAGGTGAAATGCCAAAAGTCATGTGGGCCCCTATGGGTAAGTTGGTACCTCAACTTCCCGAGGTCGTAACTTTTGCATACAACCTCTGTTTTAGGCACGTGATAGCCCGTTGGAAAGGTCTTTTCGAGAACTACACATTACGCCATCAAACTCTAACTCCATTTATATTTTGACTGTGACAAGTCAAAGAAACATTGTTTAGTGCCCCAAAACAGCCTTGGAAGTACAAAAAGATGTGCTGACATGAAAACATCCAAAATAAGCCAGTTGGATTAGGTGGGAGGCCACCAGTGTCCTCCTGGAATATTTGAAGGGCTTCAGACAACCGTGAAAGTGTAGAATCCACAATTACAAAGAAGTACAAAAGAACGTGATGAACTAAAAACTGTCAAGATGAGCTAGTTGGAATAGGTGGGTGGCTACCAATATCCACTTGGATCATCAAATCTTCTAAAACTGCGGATGAAACTTTAACTTAAGTGAAATTACATTTCTTGATGAATTTTTGGTTGAATTAGAATCAAAATCAATACTAAAAATGGGCATTGTCATGATGAACAATTAAATCTCACATCGTTGCTTTCCTCTTGCTCACATTAATAATCACACATCATTGTTTTCTTCCTGCTCACATTGATAGACATATGTCTATGCACACATGGTATAGAGTCCTTTGTCACCCAAATTGTTTGGTGTGTGCACTAGTGATCATTTTGTGTGTGCACTTAATACTTGATATTTGGTTTAGTTGTTTTAATCTTTCGATAGAATGGCTTTCGAATAAAATAAATGCAAGAAAAATTAAGTATCCAATAAGTTTTTGCACGTTACTAGTGTAAAATACTCAAATTGCTTTTTTAATTTCTTAATTGGTAATAGACAACCATAACATTGAGTTTTTTATTATTATTTAACTTAACTTGTTTTAAATGAACTCGATTTCCATTTATTGATTAGCAATATCCAACCATATAAACATTGATTTTTATTTGTTATTGTTTTATTTTATTTTTTTAATGAAAAAAAGTTAATTAAATTAACTTGTTTTTAAAGATTTTCAACCCATCTAATTTGCATGTGGATTCCAATGTATTGATGGTGATAAAGTTACGATGTGCTTGGTTTGAGTCTTTGTTGTTCTATTACTTCCATCAACAACTTCTTTACTCAGTGGTTTTGATATCCAAACAAAATATGGAAATGAATGAATAACATATGGTTTGGCATTTATGTGTCATCCACGTTATTTGAAATATTCAACATAAAGATTATTTAGATGGCCTATTTTGCATGGCCACTAGATTGTGTGTGTCAATACACCCTACACATTATATTACAAATACAAAGTGTGTCTTACTACTGTTAATGTTTAAGCTATTATTAGAGCTCTTTGCATTTCAATAAATAACAATAGCATAAGATAGGATCATTGAGAAATACACAATCACAAGAGACACATCATTTATCCTAGGAAACCCTCATGGGGGAGAAAATCCAACAAAACTTCCTTATTATAGATAGCTAATACAATACCAAGAGATAACTCAAACAAATACAGAAAGTCCTCTCCCAAGGATGTGCCTCTCTCTCTCTCTCTCTCTCTCTCTCTCTCTCTCTCTCTCTCCTCCAACTGCAGCTCTGAAACTTGTCTTTCAATGAGCAAGTGAGTGTGTGTCTAAGTGTGGTGATATCCTCCTCATGTATACAATTATGGCACGTGTGGAAGTGTCTCTTCATTGGCAGGGCTGACTTCTCAATATGGGTGGCTATACCCACCTTTAATATATTATGGGGCCTCTTTAACACATTCTTGGGCCGACTTCTTATTCTACCAATTACAATTATGTTTTGACCAATCCGCAAAAGGGGATTTGGTCTTTTACAATACCTGACATGATCAATCTGCAATAGGGGATTAATCTAATGAATAATTCCACAATAATAATTAGAATACACTTTGTAGTTACATTATTTCAACACTCCCCCTTAACAAGAAGGGTATTCTTCAACAACATCAGGCGAGAGAGAGGACTACATCATCAATATCATCTTGGAACACTGACTGGCGTATCTATAAATCATCAGAAGTTTTCTCATTGGCAACATCGTCATTCTCAGAGGAATGCAATCATCATCTGCATCAATATGGATTAGTATAAAACTAATACATCATCATCACAGCACGAGGCTAGCTCATCATCACAATACTGGACTGGCTTTACGTCACAACTATCATGCTGGAAGCACAGTAATCGTCTTCCTTTACGTCACAACAATCAAGCTGGAAGCAAGATACTTGTCTTGCTTTACGTCACAACAATCAAGCTGGAAGCAAGATACTCGTCTTGCTTTACGTCACAACAATCAAGCTGGAAGCAAGATACTTGTCTTGCTTTACATCAGAACAATCAAGCTGGAAGCAAGATACTAGACTGGCTTTACGTCACAACTATCAAGCTTGAAGCACAATACTAGTCACATCTCATCTCATTGTCTTGCTTTACGTCACAACAATAAAGCTCGAAGCAAGATACTAGACTAGATTTACATCACAACTATCAAGCTAGAAGCATAGTACTAGTCACATCTCATCTCATCGTCTTACTTTATGTCACAACAATAAAGTTGGAAGCAAGATACTAGACTAGCTTTACGTCAGAGCTATCAAGCTGGAAGCATAGTACTAGTCACATCTCATCTCATCGTCTTGCTTTACGTCACAACAATAAAGCTCGAGGCAAGATACTAGAGTAGCTTTACATCACAACTATCAAGATGGAAGCATAGTACTAGTCACATCTCATCTCATCTTCTTGCTTTATGTCACAGCAATAAAACTAGAAGCAAGATACTAGACTGGATTTACGTCACAACTATCAAGATGGAAGCACAGTACTAGTCACATCTCATCTCATCGTCTTGCTTTACTTCACAACAATACAGCTGGAAGCAAGATACTAGACTGGCTTTACGTCACAGCTATCAAGTTGGAAGCACAATACTAGTCACATCTCATCTCAACACTACTCCCCCTTTCGAGGAAGGTCGTTTTGGACTATACCAATCTTATATCGAAAGTGCTCAAACTTTACACGAGATAGAGGCTTGGTCAACACATCGACAATCTGTTCATCCGTGCAAACGTACTAGAGCTTTATGGCTCCTCTCTACACCATGTCACGGATGTAATGATATCAGATCTCTATGTGCTTCGACCTGTCATGGAATACATGATTCTTTGTCCTCTTTATGCAACTCCTGTTGTCACATAGGATCGTGGTTACTTCCATCTCTAGGTCAAATAGACCGGTCAATAACTTACGAAGCCATATAGCTTCGCAGCTAGCAGAACATGCAGCAATCTATTCTGCTTTCACTATAATGAGAGCAATGTTGGATTGCTTCCTACTCTGCCATGAGATCATGGCTGATCCCAAACTGAAACAACATCCTGAAGTGCTCTTCCTATCATAAACACTTCCATCCCAATCTGAATCAGTGTACCCACTCAATGTGAAATCATGATCTCCATCATAACTGAGACCACAATCTAATGTACCCTTAAGGTACCTCATCACATGTTTTGCAACCACTAGGTGAACATGTCTGGATTCTACTGACTTAAGGTGTTCACAGCAAAACAAATATCTTGTTTGGTGTTCGTCAGGTACATCAACAATCCAATGATCTGTCTATATAGCATGGCATCAATCAATTCTGACGAAGTGTCGACCAACAGCTTCAGCTTCGTTTCCATGGATGTATTCATGGACTTGCACTCTAACATGTCGAATCTCTTCAAGATTTCGACTACATACTTCCCTTAGTTAAGGAAGATCCTCTTTGGACTCTGCCATACCTCAAGACCTAAGAAATAATGCATTAGGTCAAGGTCTTTCATCTCAAATTCTTAGGCGAGCCTCTTCTTACATTCAGTGATGAGCTTTTCTTCTCCAGTTAAGAATAATTCATCAACATACAACAACAATATCACTAGCTCATCGTTCATAACCTTGAAGTAAAGGTTAGAATCTGCTTTACTCTTGGTAAATCCCAAGCTCATCAGGAAACTGTCTATCCGGCCATACCAAGCTCTAGGAGCTTGCTTCAATCCGTACAGAGCCTTCTTCAGCTTGCAGACATGAGACTTCCTGTCTTCAACTTCAAATCCTCGAGGTTTCTCTATATACACTTCTTCTTCGATGACAACATTTAGGAAAGCT
>ML785231.1:619287-636754 GCA_009831015.1 Picea engelmannii | reverse complement strand
ATAGGGGATTGATCTAATGAATAATTCCACAATAATAATTAGAATACACTTTGCAGTTACATTATTTCAACAACTACATGCACCACAATACATCCTACACATTGTGTTACAAATATAAAGTGTCAAAATTGTATAAGCCATACATAATAGTTGTGTGGTGTGGAGTGCACTATGGATCTCATAATGAAGGACAAACCTTCATCCTATCTAAGAACACTCTTGAAAACACCTAGAAGAGGAAAAAATGTCTAATTGTTTAATTTTCATTGAAGAATTGTTATTGCTAAGTGCAATAGAATTCAATCAATATTTGGAGTTTCTATTGCAATAATAGTATAGGAATGGATTAGCTTGGAGGCAACATGTTGGATGTTGAAGATTAAATAGTTGTCCATGTCAAGCTTGCTCTTGGTGTGATTATCTAATATGTTGCTCGACATGTTGTTACATGTGTGTAGTTTTTTTCCTTTTCTCACGACTGCGTTTAAAATACAAACACCATAATGCAACTTTGAAAGATATGTGGATGTTGTAACTATGGAAGGAAGAGATGTGTCTCGCTGTGGGTAATTAATATATGGAAGTGGATGAAGAATCATAAAAATATGGATGGGTGGTTCATATTATTTTAGTTACAAGTTAAAGCAGTTTATTCCATTTACCATTTATGTTTTATGGACGCTCATTTGGAGCCACGAGCATTGTTGGACTAAAGAGAATCTAAATCATGCTAGAGATTGTATTGAAGACTCTTGAATCAAGTATGTGGTCAAAACACATTTAGAGGTAGTGCTAATTATTGTAGCATCGAGGTTTTGCTATTTTTATCCGACCTTTAGTATATTGAGCATCCATAATCATGATTGAGAATGCTACAAGAATAGAACTTGAGAAATCATTGGAGGCCAAGTAAAGCAATTCGAGGTTGAGGAAATTCAAATAATGGATTGATGGCGCCAGTGACTTGATTTCCTTGTGGATTGTCATTAGAAGACATCAAATGTAATTTCTAGTAAACAACATTAACAAATGATAACTAGGTATCATGCAATAACAATGTTAAGCTTGTTTTCATAATGGGAGGCCACAAGGAATCAAATGCCAAGGAGATACTAAGGCATGACAACATAAATAAAGATGATAATTGATGAGGTAAATTAAACAAAGAATTTAATGGAATGCTTAAATGTTATTTGAAGACTTGAAATGTCAAAATAAAATGAAGTTTGTTGATTGTGAAAATGTGAAAGAAAGAATACGACTACAACAAAATTACCACTTTTTCTTTCCCATTAAGAACAAAACACCAACAAAATTTGTTATTCCCCATTATTGCATAAACCTATTTTCTCTCTATTGTTTTTTCTCTTCACAATGTTATTGTTATGGATAATATACTATGTATCTTATTCTCCATTACCTTCTTCAACTCTAAGAAGTAATAAATTGTAGTTCATGGCTTTGTTCACCTTGTCAGTTCTCCTTTTTTCATTTTTTGATGATAACTTGATAATATATGTACATTCCTCCTAGTGTAGTAGAGGACAAAATGACTCAAGTAGATTCCAAAAAAAATCAATGAGAGGATTATCATTTTTAAAATCAATGAGAAGATTCATCGTATTATAAATAAATGAGAAGATTATTTTGGACGATTGTCCTTCTTGGTACCACACCTTTCAAAAGTTCAGAGTCACAATTCTACAATTCAAAAACCCCCGTTTGCTTTTTGGATGAATGGCTAGTCCCATGGCCATTTTCTTTTTCATCCCCTAAGGTAGGCCACCATATTGACCCCCATTTCTATGTTGGAAACTGCTCTATGTTCTTGTGATGGCCACATCTAAAACCTCTAGATTGCAAACAAATGTTGCAATAAAACCTTGAGAAAAAAACTTGGAGAAAACACAAAGATACTAGAATGAATAAGAGATGAGATAGATGCATTATGACTCTCTCGATGACTTGTGGCATCAGCTCGATGTATTTGAGCCATGCTCGATGCAAACATAATACATTCATTGATATTGTAGGCAACTGTTGTTAAAGGCATGGCCACTAGACCCTTCTGGAACTTTGTTTGCACATTGCACATAAGCCCAAATTAAAATAATGAAAAAATGTATACTTCAACTGAATACTTGTAGACGATGTTACAACCAACGAGTAGTTGGTTGTTCCTCCCACAACTACAATGTAATAGTACCTTCCTGTAATTGCTCTCTCACCATACACACTCAAAACACTAATGAATTGGGCTTGGACTAGTAGTGTTGTTGTGTGAGAAGAAGAGATAAGAGATGAAAGAAGGCAAGATGAAGACGATGCAACAAGTCGGTGGAAGAAGACTTCAAAGAAGGAGAAGACATGCGGTGAATGTTGTTTTGTTTGTATATATATAATATATATTTTACATATTATCGCGGCAAGTGGTGGACAACTACACAAAACATTTGCTAGTAAATGGAGCAACATTTGCCAAGTCGTGGCTCTAGAAACCTCTTAGAACCAAACATATGTGAAATTGGATGTTAATTCTAATTTTTAGTCTTCTTAGATGTATATTTTCATCTTTTAAAAGCTAACAATTAAGAGCTAACTTCACTTGTTACCAATACCACAAGCCTGGTATTCTAACGAGGGAGCAAATTGAACCAAATTCTAAAAGTTAAATTCATCTTTATACAACTAAGTTCGTCTTTGTCAATCCCATGAGCCTCTTATGATTCTAATAACTCTTGGTTTCGATATAAATCAACCCAATTTTGAGAAAGATCAATGTTTGATTGCCAATTATATATTGAGGAAACCTTTGAAGTATATTGGACTAGTATAGCTAATCTTCTTCTGACTCGACATCTCAATTTTGAGAAAGATCAGCTATGCTAGATGAACCATCCATAGCCATGCAAACATATTCATAATAGATTGACTCCCAAGTAATAGATCCAGACTATAAGAAATCCTAAAAAAGCTACAATTGTTGATTTCTCATCTTGCTAACTTTGATTCATTCTGGTATGCAAATGAATTGCATATATGATCCAATTCATGAATGCCCAAGCCCCTTTAGGATCCCAACTCCAATAAGATCCCCATTCTTCATTAGCCCATATTGTTATAGAAAGAATACCCATAGTGAAAAGAAGAAACCCTTAACTAATAACTAGATAACAACTTGGTTTAGATGTTGATAGGTCAATGCCTAGAACGATAGTTGTGTCGCATGCACTCGTTAAGGAAGATCAAGACAAGTCATGCTTTGATTCCCGTTGAATGGACACATTGCATGTTTTTGAGATCTTGCGCATGTTGTGCCATGGACCAATTTTATGCAGTTTGTTATTGCTTTAGATGGCCAATGACAGTGCGGGTTGTCATAATGATCTCTTTTAAAGATACACTGTGTTAAAAAAATATGGAAATTTGACAATCTCACCTAGTTTGAAATTACAGAGATAAACATTCTAGTAAGACAAAACTCCCAAATTCGCGACTTAAATAAAATAACCACATTGCACCAAAACCACAACTCTATTTTTATGGTTAATCTTCATTCTTATACCTTTTTTTAAATTCTAACATATATAATTGTATTAAAAATGATGGCGGCCTATCCATACAAGAATGTAATGTAAATGTAATCTAAAAGAAAGATTGAAGTCTTTGATAAAAAAATATTGTTCTTCAACTAACAAAACCCTACTATTGCCTATCCAAACTATTATCTAAAAAACAAGGCATGCATATTGTCGAACAAATTGTCCCAAAAGAAATACAACCCACTAAAATACCACTTATTCAAAATATCAAAAACTAGGCCCATGTAAGATTTCTTCTATCACTTGAGCTTCAAGATTATGATTCCCATGGTACATGTCCTCGTCTCGTTGTTGCTTTTCACAAGTGTCTTTTGCAGTTGTCTTGGCCTCTAACTTGGGAAGAAGCCAAGTTGATTGATTGTCGCCCATTAATTCTAAAGATGCAAAAGATACGAATTCAAAAGAAGACTAAGGCACCACCCTTGGCAGATTATCAACATAGACATTTTGGATATCAAAGAAACAATCCAATCCACCTTCAAATCTATCCAAGAGCTTACTTTTCTACACTTGCATGAAAGTCCACATTTCTTCCCTCAAATCAACAAGTTTAGTTGAATTGTGGTCTTTGTAGTGTATCTATTCTTTTCTTGAATTTCAATTAATAATTTCCCCTCCCAATCCTCGTGCCAGTGACACCATTAGTTTTTTTGGAGATGGCACAAGCTTTTAAGCTTCATGACATCATGCTCTCATCTCTTGATAGCGTTCCTCACCTCAACCAAGTCACACCAAACACACCCTTCCCCTCTATGCCCATGAGCCATAGTTGACCACTAGAGGAGAGAATACTAAGTCAAATGCCATTGGGAACGATAAGGATGACTTCCTATAGGGTGACAAAATGTCCCCTTACTAGAGTCCTAAAGGAACTATAATCACAAGCCCTTGGACTCACACACTATTGCAAAGCTCATGAGCGAGGGAGATGGGGGCACCTATTGAATTGAATACCACATCTAACACCATAAAACCATAGACCAAACATAACCATATCCCCACTTCAATTCCCAATAAACTACATTCATTGCAAAGTCGAACCACACTATCCTTGAAAAACTCTGGCACAAACGTAGTGAAGCATCACAAATTAGAGGGAGACACGAGCCATAAATCTCTCTCTCAACAAGTTTGAGTGACAAGACAAGTGTGCATCACCCACCCTCATGACAATGCCAAATGCTATTGATTATTAAGAAAGGGGAGAGAAAAGGGGTGCCCCCCTTTAATTTTTATGAAACCTTCATTCATGCCCATCGTGACATTGGCCAAGAGGTTTGCATCGTCATTTTAAGAGTGCAAAACTTGGAAAATCTCAAGCACTATAACTTCCTTGACCTCAATGTTTGTTTGGCAAATAAATCTTTAGAGGTGGTGATTATGTGATGATGCCTATTGACGGAGCAACCTGATTATTATCGTTGAGTCTCCCACTACCATTGCAATTCCTCAACCCATGCTCCTCAAGCATCTATAGACCTTTATAGACAACCAATACCTCTGCCTCATTGTTTGTGGTGATTCTCAGTCCCTAGGTGAAGTCTCCTTTCACTTTTCCTTAGGATCATATATATGATCCCCCTGCACCCGCCACTCCTAAAATTATGGTCATAGTTGTAACAATTAGTGTTCAATCTTGAAGATGACAAGAATGTAAGCTTTGATCCATTTATGTGTGCATAAGGAGTGCAATGCAAGTCTCACATATTCGACCACTACTTCCATTTGCCCCATAACAACCTCAAAAGGCCATATATCCTTATGAGCACCAAACCTTGGTCACGAATGAAAAACTCCTCATTTCTCCTCACTAGTAGATCCAACTCCTTAAATATTTCATTCTTCTAAATTATTAAAAGAACTCTAAACTAATTTTTTAAAGTCTATTATACAAAACAATGCATTTATAGTGCATTTTGCTTGCTTGCATACTTTTTTTTATCACGCTATGCAAATGTCTTGTCTTTTTCAAAAAACCAGTTACTATATTTTATTTAAAAATTAAAATAAATTACTATATTTTTAATAAAAAATAAAATCAATTGCTATGTTTATTGCTCAATTAAGAAACAATTGCCATCAACTCCGGGTGCTGGAAAATACCAAAGGAAGCTTGGGAAGAAAGGATGTGTATGTTTTGCACCTCCGGAAAAGTGGAAACAAAAAAAAACATTTCATTTTAGAGTGTGAAGCCTTCAAAGACAATAGGGATAGCTATGTAAGTATCTTGACAACTAGCTCTTCGGATAATTTATTCAACGAGGGGACAATGAAGAAGTTGGGGGCACTCATCATCAAGTTGAACAAGAAAAGGGTTGAAATGCAGAAATCACTATGTGAGGGGGTTTGTCCCATAAGCTATTGTTAGCCTCATGGACATTAAAATAATTCTTTCTTTCTTTCTACATCATTTTCTAAAGCTCAAAAGGCTAATGTGTTTAACCATGAGCTCTTGAAATCAACCACTAATAATAATTTAGGGATGATTTTAGGGGTTAAATTTCGCTCATGGACAAATTTTCCATGTTTTTTTCCAAAAATTTTCTAAAATTTATTAGCCCAAATTCTATAGAATAAAATTATCTTACCTTAAAAATAATCCAAATTTTATAGAAGCTATATAAAATCCTTATAAATTTGAATACTTTTACAAAAATATCACCAACATTTTATAGTTTGCATATTAAAAACTAGTAAAATTAGCCAAGATTTCTACATTTTGAAATAAATCTCCATCCTTAAAATTATTCGGATAAACCACTATATTTTTAAAAAGTCCTTCGCTATACCATTAGCGTGGTCCCACTTCAATATTAAAAAAATTGTCAAACTCAACCAATATTATTCTAAAGGTGAAAATGCTACGGAGTTTAATCACGAGTGATTTGCATAACAATATTCCATGTCAGCCCACGACAACCACAATGAAATAGCAATCGATATAGAGGCCGAGCATTTGTTCAATAAACCATTGATGGCTACAAATAACTAAAATCCGGGGAACCCATGTCCAAGCAAAGCAAACAGTAGAGGAGCTGAATATGTATACAGGCAATATGTCTCTTGATCAGAGGCTTTGATACTTGGATTACGAACAAAACTACAGAATTCTGATACTCGGATTGGGAGAGTAAGTTGAGAGGGTCTTGAAACCCTAGATAACTGCAGCAAACCCTAGCAGGGAAGGGGAGATTCTGGCATTCTCAGCGGATTTGAGGAGGATATTTGTAAACGGGATTGGATGTTTGATACCCTCAGGGATTACGCGGGGGCTGATAAGAAGTCAAAATGGGCGCCAGTCGCAAACTCCAGGGCGAAATCGATAGGGTTTTGAAAAAGGTTCAGGAAGGTGTTGACGTCTTTGACAGTATTTGGAATAAGGTACCTTCATGGCTTCGCCTCCCCCTTTTTATTCTTATAAAACGTAAAGTGAATATGCTTTTCTTTGAACCCATTCTGCCGTAGCTTAGAATTTAGTTCGAGCTCAAAACCGTGGCCTGTGCAATTGATGTCAGGTGTATGATACTGAGAATGCTAATCAGAAGGAGAAATTCGAAGCAGATCTAAAGAAGGAGATCAAGAAGTTGCAGAGATATAGAGATCAAATAAAGACATGGATTCAGTCAAGTGAAATCAAGGATAAAAAGGTGACGCCAATTCTGTTTCGTGTCTCCACCTTAACTCTGTTTGAGAATGCGTCCTATTTGCTACCTATTATTACTCTGTTATCAGGCTAGCCTATGCCACCCCTGCAGATTGGTATCACTGACTTTACGTTCTAGTCCTATTGGCCTATGTTTCTGGTCATTTGTTTCACATTGATAAAATTATATTATCTTATTGAAAGCTGTAAAACTAATAGATTCTCATCAATCTTGGCATAACGTGCTCTAGGAGCCTACTTCAAGCCGTAGAATTCTTTTATAACTCCACAAAACATCTGTTCTTCTCCATTTATGGAAAAGCAGTTTGGTCTTTGGGTATAACTTGATTAAGAGACACACTTCTGACCAGTGTTGCAAAAATATCCGATTTTTCTTTATCTTTTTGATTTTATGCTGAGTTTTTCAGTTTGCCTAGTTTTTCGAGTTTGAGTTTATGCTTGCCCAGTTGTGCCAATTTTTTTTCTAATTTTTACCCAATTTTGCTCATTTCCCAAGTTGACGACCCCGCCAATTTTTTTTGCTGATGTCAAGTTTTGCAACACTGTTTTTAACATCCATATGATATACCTTCAACTAAACTGAACAATGCAATTTGACAATAATCATCTTTGTTGTAAGACCAAACTTTTCTTTATAATTGATTTCTTCCTTCTGCATAAAACCGTTTGTAGTCGATCTGGCCTTGTGCTTGTCAGTACTTCCATCTTATACTTGGTGCTATAGACCCATTTGTAACCTTTTGCATTTTTATCTTGTGGCAATTCTTGAAGCTTCTGGTTATTATTCTTCATCGATGCATCATTCTACTTACACCTTCATTCATGCATTCCTCCTTTCATGGCAGCCAATTTGATGACATTGTCCCAAAGAGGATTCTCACTTCGAAGAACAGGGCTTCAGCTCCTTCATTGGCACTTTGCTATGAATTGGAAGCCATTTTTATTGCTGAAATCACTGAAAATTAACTGCTGATACTCTTGAAAAACTTGCTGGTTTCACACACAAACTTGTCTAAATTTGCTGTTGCACTCCCAAACTTGCTGATAGACTGAATGGTGAGAAACAAAGGGTGTCTAAAGTCTATTTATATAAAAATGGTCTGGAAAACCACAGTGACAATCAATTAATTTTTTATAATAATTGAAATCCAAGTTAATGATTTGACAGTGTTTTTTATTGGCAAGGGCCATGAGATCACTGCCTTATGAGATCACTGCCGTTTGAATAAAAGTTATTTTACAACCTCTTTTCTTGCTGGAATCATATGGGTTATGGTCAGGAAACATCCCAGCTGTATCTGTGTTCATGGTACAACTCAGGTGTGCTTTAGATTGTACCTTGGACTGTTCTTGCTTCTGGGATGTTTCCTAGTGGGCAACATTCCTCCCCTCCCTTGAGTTTCCTGCATCATAGGCCTTAGACTTTGTAGCTATTTTCAATCATGTTCTGCATTCTCGGGTCTCAATTATTGCAACTGCTTTTGCATCATTTATCATATCATAATACTACCTCGGTCTTCTTTTGGTACACTTGTGCATGTCTGGGTTTTTCCATTTGAAGTTGAATCTTCATCTCCCTTCGCTACTTGACTGCTCTCCTCTTTGCTAACTTTTTGTTCTCTCTGTTCTACCAAGCAACATAAAGTTTTGCTGATCCACATTGGATTCTTCTAAAGCAACTTATCTTCTAGCAACTACCTTTCCAGTCTCAACATCAGAAAGTCTGTAAGCTTTTGTTTAATCACTGTTAAGATAAAGATACATTTCTGATTTTTTAATTTAACTTATGACGCCTCTTTATGATTTTTATACTTATTCCTCCTCTTTATGATTTTTTTATTTAACTTATTTGTTCTCTTTAAAACCAACCTTGATAGCAAATTTATTGGTATTGAAGGCCAATTTAAACCTTATTATTTGGCATTTAAATTTTGATTGAGCCAACCCTTTGTACCTCATGTGCATTGTCATCTCTAAGTGCTACAATTTCTTCTCTGCACTTGTTTGCACCAAGATGTGTGAATTACTCTTATTTGGGTCTTGTCTCTTGGCACTTGAGTCCAAATACTAAGCATCCTTGTATCCATTACGTTATGAAGGAACAATTTTGCAAGTATTAAATGAGGCATGTTAAATACACCATGGGAAAGTTGGTGTAAACAACAAACAATCATTTATTTATGTTAGAATTAGGGCAGTAAAGCAGAACAGAAGTGTCCTTTTAAATTTCAGTGAGAATAACAACTAGATCTTATATTCAGAAAACAAATCTACACTACTTGAACAGAGAAAACGAACATGTGTGCTCTGATCTAAGCTAGTTTAAATATAGCTAAAAATAGATCTAGAATAAACATCAATTCTGATTTATAATGCTGTTGAAAATCTCATATAGATCTAAACTCAAAATGAACACAAATCTGTTTATGAGCAATATAACAACTTCTGAAACAAAGAGTAAGAATCAAACTCAAGATACAGTCCAGATCTGATATTCAATGCTGATACATATATCTAGATAGATCAAAACAAAAACTCAAGGCAAAAATCCAGATCTGATAATGATAAACTGAATAGATAACTTACCTTGCCATGAAGTGTTACCTCTGAAGAAGTCACAGCCACACACTAGAGATGCAATACCATTTGTAATTATGCTCAGACAAAGTCCAGCTCATAGATCCACCATATAGGTTGGATCTCTTGCCAAGAGAAGAATAGACTTTCTTGCCACCAAAAGGAAAAACCACTTAGACTTCACACAGGAAATTTCTATAATCAAAACCCCCATACACAGTTTCTGTGATCAAAACCCTCATGCACAGTTTCTAAGATCAAACCCTCATGCTCACTGATAGGTACGGCAGCCTTAACAAATCAGTAGAGAGGCTGCGGCTCAACTTGAGGGACAGATCTGCATAGTAGAGAGGTAGCGACAGCTTAGGAAGGAGAGACTGCAGCTAGGAAGGAGAGACGGCAGCTACACTTCTCAGCTCACAAGTCGAGACAGCAGAACAGACCTGGAACTAGCAGCTAAAGGAGCCATGGATCCTCACCCACAGGGAGCAGACTTCAAACTGAACAAAGAGGGACAGTAGAGAAGGACCGAGCCACCACACAAAACTCAGCAACAGTTACAGCAATAGGGGCCGCAGCAACTACAGAAGGAGGGCCGGAACAAAGAGAGAAATACTCCAACAGCAGAAGAGGGCCGCAGCAAGGAGAAAGGATCTGCTCACTTTCAAGCTCAAGAGCATAAAAATAAGAGTGTAATGTGAAGGGTAGAGGGTAGGTTATTTATAGTTTAGGCTAGGGCATAAATAAAAGAAATTAAATTAAAAATACTTATTAAAAATAACATGTTTAAATTAATTTAATTTAAACATGTTATAATTAACATTTTAATTTAAACTTTACTTTAACCCTTAAGACAAAAACAACAAAACCCCAAACCAACACAAGCAAGGGTAAAGGAGGGTTTAGGAGGGGTAGCTTGGTGGCAATACTTGTCCATTCATATTCAAGGTGACCTTATTAACTTTATCATCATTGCATATGGAATACATCCCTTATGTGGTCATGCCCACCTTCAAGGAGGGTCATATACCAACAAAGTACAGGATTGAGGATCAAATTGCCCCAGAACATTTCTGGGGTCTTATCTACCAAGGTGCAAGACCAAGGATCAATCCATGCCCTAGGCATGGGTGCCTTGGACCATGTCTAGGGGCCCTAGACATATCTAGGGGCTTTAAATGCTTGGTCCCAGACCAAGAATCCCAGTCATATACTGGGGGCCCTCTCAGGGGTCTTTACTGCTTGGTCCCAGACCAAGAACCCCAGTCATATACTGGGGGCCCTAACAAGGGTCTTTTGCCATGGCACTGACTGTTTGGTCCCAGACCAAGTACCCCAGGAGTGTACTAGGGGCCCTAGATCTCGACTAGGGTCTTTGCCATCCTCCCAGAGAATGGCTCTTGCAGCTGCTATAAATTTAACAATTTATATAAAGATTGAACAAGTGGAATGGTTGCCAAGGATTGATTTACCACCCAACCGTAGGGGATCTGATGTGGATGCCACTCTGAGCTGGGCTATGAGATGACAAGGGTAATTCAACATGAGATTTCAACAATATCACTTCCATGCTCTCATGCTTCCAAACAACCAGCCATAAGTCATCAATGCCTAACTTGCATACGAGTGACATGAGGATGATACCAAGAAGATGAGAAGAGAATCTCTCCAAGTCTCTAAAAGAGGTATATAAAGGTGCAAAGATATGTGCATTGGGTGGGAGGTAAAGTGTCGAGCATTCCCTCTCTTCTTTTGTGGTTATGCCACCTTTTTAATCATGGAGGTGGTGCTAGGCAAGTGACACATGGCTTGATTGACTCCCCCCCCTTTTCCCCATTACCTGTTGTCATATCATAGTCCCTTTTGGCTCTTTTGATAGTCATTTTATGTTATTTTTATCTCAAGTTACTTTTTAAGATTACATCATGCTTATGCCGTAGCCTTATGCCTAGCTTAGGATAGCCTCATGTTTAGCTTAAGATAAACACTAGCACAGATCTATCTTAACGGTTTTAGTTTTAGCATTACACTCACATGTGACACGTCTCTTCCACCCCGAGCTGTAAGAGCACCTTGTATTTCTTGGTGTAAAATGTTAGAATTAGGGAAAGAAAACAAGAGTTTAATTTTCAAAATTTTCTGTGGACAAGATCAGCATGAACACATTAAATTTATACAAATCTGAACTCCTAAAACATTCTGAGTATGCTAGGTGGTTAGATCTGAACTTAGAAATTAATTTTGAACATGTATAGTAAATAGATCTAAGTCATAAACAATTTCTGTGTGAGCAAAACACTTAGATCTGAATTAGAAATTAATTTTGAACATGTACAGTAGTTAGATCTAAACCATGAACAATTTCTGAGTGAGCAAAGCACTTGGATTTGAACTAGAAATTAATTCTAAACATGTACAGTAGATAGATCTAAGTATAAGCAAAACAATAGGGTTGTAAACAGTAACTTACCTCTGTGTAAGCATGCCACATATGAGAGATGATAGGCCACTGTAATATGCTCAGATAAGTCTGAAAGTCATGGATCTACCTCAAAAAGGATTAGATCTTTAACAGTGAGAAAAGAGGACTGAGATGCCACCATGAAAACCCCATACAAAAATCTGGAAGTAAAAACTTTATGAAGGCTAACGACTGTTATGCCATCAAGGAAAATCCCACACAAAAACTGGAAGTAAACCCTTATTAAGGCTACAAATAGTGAGGACAGTATGAGTGGGAAGGGCAGGCAGATCCAGATTTGAACAAGAGGTGAACGACTGCCAATATTAGAGGTCTAGAACCCCAGTAAGGAGGCCGCGACCCTTAGGTTCCAATTCTTCCCTGAGAAAGGGACAGTAACCTCAAGAAGGAGGTCCGCCACTTAAGAGAAGGCTGGCTGTAGTAGTGAGGAGAGAGGGCGGCAATCTTAGATAGATGAAGGAGGGTATATATAGCAGTAGTAACCCTCAAACACAGTAACCCTCAACCTGGCAACAGCAAAAGGATAGCCCTCAACACATCAACACACAGTTCCTGGTAGCAGCAAAAGGACAWACCTCAACACAACAACACAAGGTGACCTGGCAGCAACAAAGAGGAGAGTCCGATCTGAACTGTCAAGGAAGGCTGCAAACCTAAAGACAAATAGCTCAAAGCAATCCTTCACTTAGCATAGGAGAGAGTGAATGTAGTAACAAGTGAAGGGGGAGGGGTGCATATTTATACTTTGAGGCAAGGGTTAGGGTAAAAAGAAATATAATTAAAGTAATAAAAAAATAATACATTTAATTAATATAAATATTAATTAAATATATTATAATTAAATATTCCTTTTATTAGCCCCTAAGATAAAAATACAAAAACCCCAAAACAAACTCAAGCTCAGAACCAAGGGTGTGGGGGGTTTAGATGAGGTTACTTGGTGGCAACACTTGTCCTTATAATTCTCAAGGTGACCTTTTTAACTTTATCATCACTGCATATGGGATACATCCCTCATGTGGTCATGTCCGCCTTCAAAGAGGGTCACATACCAACAATTACCTGATCAAGGACCAGGTTGCTCCAGAACATATCTGGGGTCTTATCCACCAAGGTACAAAACCAAGGATCAACCCATGCCTTAGACATGGGTACCCTGGAACATGTCCAGGGGCCCTAGACATATCTAGGGACTTAACTGCTTGGTCCCAGACCAAGAACCCTAGTCATATATTGGGGGCCCTCTCAAGGGTCTTTACAACTTGGTCCCAGACCAAGAACCCCAGTTATCTACTGGGGGCCCTTTCAAGGGTCTTTACTGCTTGGTCCCAGACCAAGAACCCCAGTCATCTTTTGGGGGCCCTCACAAGGGTCTTTTGCTGCTTGGTCCCAGACCAAGAACCCCAGTCATCTATTGGGGGCCCTCACAAGGGTCTTTTTCCATGGCTCTAACTGCTTGGTCCCAGACCAACAACCCTAGGTGAGTACTGGGGACCCTAGTCCACAACTAGGGTCTTAAGTCATCCTCCAGGGAGAATAGCTCTTGCAGCTGCATTAAATTCAACACTCCCTCTCAGCAAGAGAGGCATTCTTAGCAATACCAAGCTTGTCACGAAAGTACACAAACTTAGTCAATGACAGTGGCTTGGTCAAAATATCTACCGTCTGTTCTATTGAATACTAAAAATGTTCTTCTGCACCATGTCCCGGACATAGTGATATCTCATCTCAATGTGTTTCGACCTAATGTGAAACATTGGATTCACGGAGAGCTTTATACAACTCTGATTGTCACAGTGAAATGACTGTGGGTTCTAGCTCTGCACTGAACAAATCTGAAAGTAGCTTCTTAAGCCACACTGCTTCTCTGCTAGCAGCACTTGCAACAATGTATTCTGCTTATGCAGTGCTCTGGGCTATGGAGCCCTGTTTCTTGTTGAACCAGGAAATCATCACTGAACCCAAACTGAAGCAATATCCGGTTTCGATCCACTGTACTGCCCATCCAATCTGAATCTGTAATTTATGAAACATTACACCTCCACTGGAAGTGTATCTGAGACTAGAAGCTATAGTTCCCCGAACATTTCTCAGAATATGTTTGACATCAATGTATACACACATGAACTGACTGAGAGCATTTTTCGCATAACAAATGTCTGGTCTTAGTATGTACGAGGTACATCAATGACCTAATGATCTGCCGATATAAAGAGGGGTCTTCTTGTTCTGAATCAATAACCTGATCTTGTAGTTTCTTTAGGTTAGAGATCATTTGTGTGGTCATGGACTTACAGTCCATCATGCTAAATCAGTGGAGCACATCAACTGCATATTTGCTCTTTGTGGGAGAAACATCTCACTCGGTTTTTGCCACACCTCTAAGCTCAAAAAGTAATGTAAAAGACCCAAGTCTTTCATTTCAACTTCTGTTGAAGAGCTCCCTCTTAGTTTGAGTTATAAAAAAAATTTCCTTTCCTGTAAGGAACAGATCATCTTAAGATAACAGGATGATTTTGGACAATGTTTATATAAAGATAAAACTCTTGGTGAACCCAAGACTCTGTAGAGAGACTGTCAATACTTTTCATACCAAGCTCTAGGAGCTTGTTATAATCCATGGGATTCTTTCCCATGGATAGCCTCTTGCTTAACTTCACTGTTAAGAGAAAATCTTAACATCTATCAGATGAAGTTTCCAAAGAAAAAGGCGACAAAAGATCCTGATGGAAGTAAGGATCTTGTCATAGACAATCCCTTCTGTCTGAGAGAAATCACGGGTGACAAGTTTGACCTCAATACAACCATCTGTTGTAGGAGGTTACCACTGATTTGTCACGAGATCTTTGAAACACTGCCCATACATCATTCTTCAGAATTGATTCATATTATAGCATCTTCCCACACTTCAAATGTGGAAGGTTCTAAATCAATCACACGATTCAATTTAGCTATAAGGCCGGAGTACTCATCTGGTTTCTTGCTTTCTTTGAAAGTGCCCGTAGGTGCAGAATGCTTTTCTGCTTCCTATAGTATCTCTCGGCACTAGGTTGGTTTCCTTTTAATAGAAAATTTCTTTAACAGAAACCGATAGTATCCCTTGACTCTACTAAGCTACCATCTCTGTTGTAGGTCAATGTCTAACTCATATACAAGAACTGCTCCCTCTGAGTCTCATAAAAAATTTGCCTCCCTGTCATGTGTAAACTGGCTCCCTCTGAACCTATAAGATCATCTGGTGTCATATCTCTTCAAGATGTTCTTGGTGCCAGTACCAAGTTTAGTATGAAAAGCCGAGTCAGACTTCTTGAGCTCCTGTGTCAAGGATAATGGCTCAATTACAATCTAAGGACTCTCGAAAAGAGATATCTGTGGGGTTCCCAAAACGAGGAAAAAATACCCCAACTATCAAGATAAAATTGATGGACTCCTTAACCAAGAAAATAACCCAAGGTTACATGTTGTCTTTCATATTAGAGAAAATAGATCAACATACTGTTGGATTTCTGAACCAGGGAGAAAGACCTAGCTTACATCAATTTAAAATTATGTGTTGAGCTCACAGCTTCCTTGGTCATGTAACCAAAAAAGTTTAGGTTCCGACAGTACTCCTTTAAGACATGGTTCATAAACACGATAGTCGGATAATCACAGTTCTTCTTATTGCCTTTAATAGTCACATACTTATTTCAAATTTAGTGATTAAATGCAAATGGTACATACCTGAACTTACCTTGAACTTGCTTGGTCTGAAGACACACGCTAAGCTTTTGCAGCGAGCTACCAGCTGTGGCTATCTGGGGCATCTTTGTGTATGCAATAGCTGCTAGTTCAAGTAACTGTCCTGCTAGATTGATGTCTATGTAGGACCCCCTTTTATAAGGGTTTAGATCCTCATCAGAGTTACTTTAAAATGATCAAAAAGATCTAAAAAGGAATTGATCTCAAGGAATCTAGAACCCTAGCCTCCAAATTCTCCTAACATGAAATCTTTTTCATCTAGCATTTTTCACTTCACCAATAATTCAAACAAATTGACATCCAAGCTTGTGTTTCACTAGCTTCGGCTGAGCCCATTCTTTCAGACTTGTTTTAAACAACAATATGATAGTAACATGTTTATTAACATTGTAGGCAATCCAATTGAGTTAATGCCTACAGGCTCTAAATCTGGAATCAACACCCTGGCATCCACATTAGAAAAGGAGTTAAATTAAATGTGACCGTCTTCTATTTGTGATGTTACTCTTAAACCAAAAAGTGCCATCTGTCAAGAACCATAGTAGAGAGTTTATGGTTGCCTTTCTGGTTAAATTTAAAATTCATCAAGGATGATTAAGATGCAAATTCTCAATTATTCAACAGGATTACATAGATCATCTATTCTCTTCTCCAATCAGAGTCATTTGAAGCTAAGCACCCAATGTAAGTCTTAGCAGAAAACCTATCATCCTCCCCCTAAGCAATCTAAAGTGACCAACTGTGAGGAGCTTGCACAGTACTTGTTCTGATAAAGTTAGTTGTCAGAAGTACATTAGAGATGAGGGCAACAAGATTAACTGATGGCTGGTGGTATCCTATATCTTTCAATAGATAAGGAAACTTTTGCTGTAACTGGTTGTGGAAGTATCCAACAGTAGAGAGCAATTCAAAGTAGAGACAACCCTTGAAATTTGGGTGTGTAACCCCTAGTAGAAGAAATCGTCGATTAATCGGCAAAAATCGGAAAAAGCGCGATTTTTTGGGCTTGCCGATTTTTTCAAAAAAAAAAAAATCGCGATTTTTTGGTTAGAGAAAAAAACGCTTTTTTTTTGAAAAAATCGGGAAAAAAGCGGCAAAAATCGGAAAAAAGCGGCAAAAATTGGAAAAAAGCGGGATAAAGAGCCTGATTTGGTTTTTTTTTTGTCATTCTTTTTTTTGTGTGTGTGGAGCAGCAAGGGAAGAAGTTTGTGGATGCCATCAAACATTTTTGAGGTGTGCAAAGGCAGGGTAGTTTTGGGACATACACATTTATATATGTGATCATTGATGTCATTTTGTATTGATTTCAGACTTTCAGTAATGACTTTGATGTATCAGTTTTTGTTTGGCATCCACTATATAATATATATCGGTTCTTTCTTCATATTTATGTGCCTATCT
>ML785231.1:543796-608169 GCA_009831015.1 Picea engelmannii | reverse complement strand
TCCACTGAAGGGACAGGTGTGAGTCCTTTCCCCGCCTTTCCTCCCTTACACCTGATGCGGGGTATGTCCATCCAAATTGTTGATGGTGCAATAATCCTCCTTTAGGGAGTTTGCTTCATATCAAGATCTTGATTGTTCATTAGAACCTCTTCATTGGCCAGCCGATTTGCTAAGCTGGTTACTTTACTTTTGACATGCAAAGGGATGATATGGGTGAGTGCCATCCTATTGGCTATTTCGTCTAGACTTGAGGAAAGTCTCCAGTGATGGGTCAACCTGTGCACTGGTGGGGGAGACCATATTTTCAGAGGTTTAGCTTGAGGGAGGGATGTGATAAGTTTCTCAGTTAGCTTTGTTAATTTCTTGAAACCTAGCAATCATACATTTTATGCCAATAATTCAACAACTCAGAATTTAATCTATTGCTGATATAAATTCTGTAAACTATGCAGAAAATTTACAACCGAGTTTTAATTATTAAAAATTCACAGCGGAATCATAAGCAGCATACACATTTGAACATAGATATTTCTGGGCAATGCCCCTGAAAAACCCTGAAGGGAAAACCAGTAAATGAGAGGATTTTATTGGCTTCAGAGGAAGAAAATAATTACAGCAACTAATTCAGAAATTTCTTGCAGCCCAGAAAAAATCTGTCTGCTTTTTAGGCCTTGCTTCTTTGTATAGCTTTTTTGGCTGTTTTTTCGGATTTTCCTTCAGCTGCAAATTCACCCTCATCCTCAACCAAATCACTCTCTTCCTCTCAACTCACTGTGTGCCTCTCACACCCTCACACTCTTTGTGAGTCTCTCTCAATGTGTATGTGACTCTCTCACCTCCTCACATTGTGTGCCTCTCACTCTCCTTAGATCTGCTTTTATAATCTCTTGATGACCAAATCCCTAACCCTAAGATCTCAATGGTCAAGATTAGATTTTGCCTTCCCAAGATCAATGGTTGTGACTTAATCTCTCATTGAGATGATGTAAATCACTTAAGTCACTCAACTTTATAAAAACTCACTTTAGTCATTAAATAAAAGCCACATTAACTTTATAAATGCAATTATAAGGTTAAAGATCTAGAGAGCGTCGCTTAGACACCTCCGCATGCTTAGGCACCGCCAATGCAGAAGTACCTATCTGAGCTACCCCAAAAACTAACAAGCTTCTTTGATTCAGTGCCCCAAAGCCAAAATATTCATTGCTCTTTGACTACGTATTTCTTGTTTTAAGGTGCCCATGAACCTCTATACTCCTTTGCTCCCCCCGAAAGATGTTCTTATTGTGTTCTTTCCAAGTTTTCATCAACCATAGAAAAAATCTCAGAGCTAGCTGCCATGCCTTGTTTAAGATTGGGTTTGAGAAATGAGCCATATGGCACTCTTTAAAGGTTTTGGGTTTGAGAAATGAGCCATATGGCACTCTTTAAAGGTTTCGGGTTTGAGAAATGAGCCATATGGCACTCTTTAAAGGTTTCCAGAATGCTATGTCTTCTATTTGTTTGTCTAAAGGCCTCAACACATCTATCTTACATGCAATTAGCTTGGTAGCAATTGTTGAATAGGTGTTTTGCTGTTTCCGATTCATGCTTATGCATAAAGCAGATATATGGACATTCAAAACCCCTTCTTTGCAGTTTATCCCAAGTTAAGACTTTTCCTCTTGCTAGTAATTAGAGGAAAGTGGAGACTTTTGGCCATGTTCCTGGGCTCTAGACATACCTCCATATCTCATATTTTTCCATTAAGGTATGCTTTGCTTCCATTGTATAAGCTTCTTGGTTGAGAAATCCACCCCTCCTTTTTGCCCCCATCTGAGCTTATCCTCATTGTCTTTTATTTAGATCTTTCTTTCCTTCAATTCTTTGCCCTAGTAATCCTGCTCCCACTTGAGTTCTTGTAGCTAGCCAGGTATCTCTTGGTTTCCAAAATCTCCATTTCTTGTCCATTGTGACTGACCTACCTCCTAATATATTTCTAACCTCTAAAAGATTTTCTTGTCTGTTTAAAGGTGTCTGTAGCTGCTAGGAGTTGTCCCAAAAGAGGGTCGAGTTCCCATCTTTGATTTCCTAGAAGGATTATTGTTGGACTATGTTACCGGATTTGTGGGGATGGGGGCTGGATCCTCGGATCAGATGCGGATTTGGATTCGAATTCGGTGGGATTCGCCTAGGATCCGATTTGTGGCTCTAACCAGTTTTAACGCATGATTTTGAAACGCCATTGGGCCTGTTACTTGGTTACCCCTGATTTTGAAATGTCAGTTCGCTGTACTCAGGATGTTTCAGCCCCCGATATCTATGTTGATAAGTTAATCTTAGTAACAGTTTTCGGGGCTCTCCAATCCGCTGGCTCATGGTGTGTGCGGGGTAGTCTTAATCTCATTATCAAATCCCCCAAACCGACCATCTTAGTAACAGTTTTCGGGGCTTTCCAATTCGTCGGCTCACGGTGCACGTGGGGAAGTCTCAATCATATTATCAAATCCGCGTCTTAGTAACAGTTGTTGGGGTTCTCCAATTCACTGGCTCATATTTCGTGCGGTGTATTCTCAATCATATTATCAAATCCCCCAAACCGACCGTCAATTCCCATGCAGGGGGACAAGGTTTTTTTTTTTAGTGTAATATATTCATTATTAATCTATAAATCTAAAATCTTTACATTTTTAAAACTAATTTATTAATCTATTAATTCGGGTTTACCGTTTAATGGACTAGTATTAATTATTAATCTAAGTTTATTAATTTAATAATTATTTTGCATAAGTATTGCATATTACAATATCTTAATTAATAGATTACATATTAATTATTAATCTATTATTTACCAATATGATCTATTAATATTAATTATTAATCGAATAATAATAATAAATAAGTTTATTCATCTAATATATTAATTATTTTATTTAAATATTACATATTACTAATATATATATTAGTTATATATTATAAAATTTATAATTTTTACACAAAACTTATTTTTAAATATTATAAAAATATATTTATACTGTTTGTACTTGCCGTTTCCCTGCCGTATCCAGATCCCGGCTTTTCAAAAAACTGGTGGATCTGAATCTTGGTAACTTAGCTGTTGGACTATAATTTTGCTTTGCCTAGTTTTGTTCATATCAGAGAGCCTGGGTGATTCCCCTCCATTCTTATGAGATCCCTTTCTTCCACATCTTATGCATACATGTGTCATATTTTACCCCATAGCTTGTCCTTACTGTTAAGCCACCATCGCTAGAGCTTCACTATTAGAACTTTGTTGAGGATTTTCAGGTCGTGAACAACTAAGCCTCCTGAATGTTTGGGAAGACAAACTTTATCCCATGCTACTAGGGGCCATTTTCTTTCTTTTTTGGGCCCTCCCAAGAGGAAGGATCGTTACAGGGCTTTTATGGACTTAAGAACCTTGGAAGGTGTTGCCAAGATTGAGAAGAGTTAAAGGGTCATTGACTGAAGGACAGATTTGAGCAAAGTTAATCAACCGGGGAGATTTCGAGATCTGAAGGTCCAAGTACTAAGCTTTTGGTTGAGCTTAGATAGGAGGTCTTCCCAGGAGATGTTTCTCAGCACATTCTCAATGAGAGGAGCTCCTAGGTATTTCGAAGGGAGTGCTCCTTTTCGAAAAACAAGGATTCTCATGATATTGTGTTGACTGATCAACGGAGTATTGAAGAAGAAAATTAGTGATTTATCCAGGTTGATGAGGGTTTTGGAAGCTAACAAAAACATGTTCAAGATTGCTTTGATATAGAAGCTACCTCTTTGGTCAAGGGATGTCCCATAAGCATTGTGTCATCTACAAATTGGAGGTGGGAAATAGGACCAACATCATGGTGAAGTTTGAGGCCTTTTAAGTTCCCTGAGGCTATGGCCCGTTGGAGGTTTCTTCCTAGCCATTCCATCATTAGAATAAAAAGAAAAGGAAGAGGGGGGTTATCCTTGTTGGATACCACAAGAAGGGTTGGACAGGGGGAAGGGGAGCTAGGAACAAGGGCAGAGAAGAAAGCTGATGAGACAAGCTTTTTGACTGAATTGATCCAAATCTGATTGAAGCTGAAAGCTGTTAGATTTGAACTAGGAAGTCCCAATTTATGTGATCAAAAGCCTTGGACATATCAAGTTCAATGAGCATAACTTGTTTTTTATTTGATTTGAATGACTGAATGGCTTCATGGGCCATTATGATGCCATCAAGACTCTGACAGACTTCAATATATCTCCCTTGCTTGTGGGAAGTTATTTGAACATGATCGATTTTATTCTGTTCGTTATGACTTTGGGTATGACCTTATAAATCACATTACAGATTGAGATTGGTTTGAATTTGTCCAGAGAGTTAGCTTTGTCTTCCTTGGGTAATAAGAGCTAGAAAGGTGGAATTGAAAGCTTGAAGGATTTCTTGTGAGGCTCTCGAGTCCTCCACCACTCTCTAGACATCTTGTGCCACCACTACTGTCCGGCAATTCTGGAAGAAGTCTGTAGTGAATCCATCTGGCCCTGGTGATTTGCCGGTTGCCATTCCATCACCATTCTTAACCTCTTCCAGGGTGACTTCCTCATGAGGCCTGCGTTTTGCTCTAGAGTTACTAGTTGAGGAATGTGCGTTAGGATGGAACTTATGGCCTGCTTCCTGTCAACTGTTAGTAATAACCTTTGAATTCCTGTTCAATGTCTCTACAATGCTCCAACTTCTCTCCATTGATCCTTTGCAGGGAAACAATTTTATTGTGGTGCTGACGATTGATCATTGAGTTGTGGAAAAATCTGGTGTTTCTTTCTCCCTCCTTCAGCCATCTGATTTTGGACTTTTGCCTCCATAAAATTTCCTCTTGCTTTGCCCTTATATCTAGCTGTTCCTCAAAATTTCTGCTGCTCTTGCATGCACATCGTTCTTACACTGCTTACTGATGGCCGTTTAAACCTCTTCCATTTTAGCTTCCAACTCACGTTGTGCTTGAAAAATGTCTCCAACCATTGTTTTTTTCCAAATTTTTAATTTGTATTTCAGATTTTTGAGCCTCTGCTCAAATCTATAGTATATACATCAATGCCCTTCATAGGGTCCACATCCTTCCATCACTGTTTTATATTTTCTCTGAAGTCAGGGTGATCAAGCCATAATTTTTCAAATTTCAGGGGTCTGGATGTGGGAGGCCTAAATTGTCCCAAGTCAGACTTATGGGCCAGCGATCAGATCCCAAACCTGGTAAACTTTCTGCTTTGAAAGTTGCTCCTGATCGGATGAGGGATTCTGATATTAGGAAGTGATCTAATCTTACTGCTTTTTGATGCTTTCCACTTTTTTTGTTATTCCAGTTATGGCAGCCATTGCCGGTCTTCATGTCTACTAGTTTTAGCACTGCATTGGTGTTATTGAAATTGACAGTCTCTATCCAATTGTCTCATGCCCCCCCTTTTTTTTCTAAGGGAGGTTATCATGTTAAAATTTAAATCACCCATGATAATCTAGTGAGTCTGGCCTATTGTGGTTTCTATGTTCCTCATAGTTTCCAAGAAATCTAGCTTTCCATGTGTGGCATTGGGTCCAAAAACATTAGTGATGGTACCTCCCATTGACGATCCTACTTCCTTGAAGCTTGCCAAGATGGTGCGGCTCGTTGTGATGAATTTTTCCATCACTATCGAGGTAGGGTATCCACTACATTAAAGCCTTTTCCGAGGGCCAGATCCCCATGAATTTCTCTCTGACTGCATGATCTTTCATGAATTGTATGTATCCCTTGAACATGGCTGATGTGATCTCATATTTGGGATTTCCAGTTGCCTTGGGTAAGCATCCTCTAGGTCGGACTTTGGATCTGCTGGTCAGATCTATAGCACTGATCCCTTTTCTATGCTGTGTTGCCCCTGTTCCCAGAGATTACATCTTTGTTTTTTTCACCCCCCATTACCTTAGTTTTTCTTGGATCCCCTGACAGAACATCCTTGAATGAGTGGGATGGTGTTGTAGTTGTGGGATTCTCACCTGCCATCACCTCTGCCATTGTTGATAAAACTGCTGTATTGTCTCTGGGTTCCCTGCCTGCAACCTCCCCTGCCATATTGCCTCTGGGTTCCCCGCCTGCAACCTCCCTTGCCATATCGCCTCTGGGTTCCCTGCCTGCAACCTCCCCTGCCATCTCTTCGATCCCTGCTGCGACTGTCATTGCTAATCCTTGCTGCTGCTCTCTCTGCAATTCTGTTGTTGAGGGCATTTTATATGTTGTGTATGGTTACTAATGGAGTTTTTATATATTTAAAATTATATAAACCTAAGGGCTACTTGTTTGTATAAAATATCATAATTTCATTTGGAATGCATTCCTAGGGATGACAAGGGATGTCCCCTTTTTATTGGGGGCATCCCCAAGGACATTGAAGATGCATATAGTAACCATGCTTGAGAGTGGCAGCCAGACAGATTTGAACCTGGGCCTCACCCAAGTAATCCTGGCCAGTTACTGATTCCTCTAGATTTAAAGACCATGCTTGAGACAATGTGGATTTGAATGCGTTGTTGTCATAATCCATAGGTTGCTTCTAAAAGTGATCTTATAGTTGTAGCTTCGTTAAGGTGGTTAGAGGATTATTTCGGTCCAGACCTAAGCAGAGTCTTGTGTAAGAGGAGTTTGTGTGGTTTGCGCTGTGCCAGTCATGATGGCATCAAACAATAACCTAGGGTATTTACAATTTGTTCAAATGCTGCTTCCTCCCAAAATTTCATGGACGGGGAGGGTTGGAACTTGGAAGACTAACCCATATTGGCATTGGGTCAGAAGTATCTTCAAAGGAGTTAAACCTCATTGACCAAAATTTCATGAAGAGTCTGCGAGCTCCGTCATACAAGAGCCTCCTCCAAGGACTAATTCCTTGTGTTCTAGGGTTTGGAGAAAGGATTAGGAAGTATCCTCATGTTAGAAGCCTCATTGTTAGAATGTTCTAGATTTTCAAATTAGCTTTCACCAATTTAGCTATTGTCTTAGGCTTTTGCAGAGGGCCAATGCTTATTAACCGGCAATTGAGGACCAACTTGGAGAGGTTTTCAATATGAGTCTTCAGAGGCTTGCGTCTCAACAGAATAACTGGTGCTTCAGAAACTTGAAGACTGCATTTCCCTTTCAGCATTGTGGCTAATTTGCAACTGCTATTCTTCAGAAGCCACAAAGCTAGAGAAACAGAGGGGTAGGGAGCTAGAATGCCTTTGCTTCCATGCACACCCACGGACAACTTGCATTAATATATCTGGATTCTGAATGCAGCTTTAGCCTGAGCAAAAGTAGAATCTTGCACACAAGACACATAACTAGAAAAACCCGAGACACACACAAAACAAACAGCTACAGAAAATGACTGAAAGGGAGCAGTGGGAACCATGGTGGCTAAGAAATGCATGGGGACTGCCGCAAGGGAAGCTTCAGCGATGTCCATTGTTTGACCCATATTTTAACCTTAAGGGCTTGAGAATATAGCTTCTAGATATTTTGCACTTTGAAGAAATTTTATGCTTGGAAATGTGGTTGAAAATTTGAAATTCATGCCTGAATTAATGCTTTGAATTTCTCCCAGTTTATGAAGCTAAAGGGTTTGTTTTAAACATTTAATTTACTTTTGACAGTGATGATCAAGAAAATTAGGGGTAACTTTTTAGGTTGTTTTGAAGAAACCTTGTACCAGGAAACACTTTGTTTTGGTTTGATTTTCATCCCTTCTTAAGGGGGTCTCAGGTGATATTTTACGAGTTGCTATTTTGAGGTAATAGTTGCTGTAATGTTGGTAATTACTAATAATGCTACAAGTGATCAACAGAATGGAGGTAGGAAGCACAATACAAGCATTTATGCCTCCACTCTTGATGATAACTCCATTTGAGAAAGGTGGGTGTTACATATCCAAGGTGTACATATGCAGCAGTTGGGGTGCACATGTCCATGCCCAAGTAATTATGACTTCTTAATAAAGATTGCTTATACGTCTTAATGTACAACGATTTTTTTAAACACATTGTAACTTTATTAATTATATCGGTTTTTATTACAATGCTAAAGTTTGTTGATTTTCCTGAACCTAGCACCTGGCAGTTAATTCCGAATAAAACATGTTTATTGAATTAAAACACAGCTAGGTTACTCAATGATAAATTGCGGAAGCATTAAAACAGAAACCAAACACACATTGCACAAGAGATTTCGGGTAAACAACCCCTGGAAAAACCCTCGTGGGAAAACCAGATCTGTGATGATTTTATTAAATAAAATCAGGGTTCCTATCCTGGGATAATAACCCTTCTGAAGAATACACTGCAGCAATAGCCTAGCCCTCCTGGCTGCTATTTCCTTGCTGCCTTTCCTCCCCCCCTGCCCCTGCACACCTGAGTGCTCACTCACTCGTGTACCATCACTGTGTCTCGTCCTCTCACTTAGGCTGCCTTTTATTACATTTAGTTAACCCAAAGTCCAAAACCCTAGATCTCCTAAAGTGATCAACAGCTGAGATCTAATCTCACCTTCACTTTAGATCTGATGGCTAGGACTTAATCAACTCTTCACTTAAGTTACTAATGCCAAAACATAGGCATTTAACTTAATTAATTAAAAGATCATTCACTTTAACTATTACTCATAAAGTGAACTTCCTAAGGTTTTCTGAGAGGTTACAAGGACGGCTTCCATGTGCTAGACGCAAGCCAACGTGGAAGTACCTGTCCGATGCTACAAACATCAACAGAGTTACCTTGTGACAAAACAGTCTAAGATACAAAATATATCCGAGAGACTAATCTTGGGTAAAGACAATAGTAATAATTATGGAAAACATATTGAAGCTTCCATTGGCTTTTAACTGCAGTTTTCTCTTTTGTTGGTTTTGTGTCGAGAATCGTACAACATTAGAATACCAGCATAACATTACAATAACAGTAAAAACTCAACTAAAAATGTTTGCTGAAGTTTGATTCTCTGTTTGCTTTAACAAACTAACACCTGAAGCCTCTGTTAATTGGGACTACCGAAGTCAGTATCATAAGATTAATCAACTATAAATTCATGCATGCTAAGATGCATTTAATAATTTCAGAGTATTAAGGGAATGATTCACAATATTTGTTGGTGATATCAAACATAAGACATATTGAAGTGAGCTTTCCTAAAGAAATTTAACAAATGGCCCTTCACTGTTCGTAGGATGCTATAGAGGTATAATCACCAAAAACTGCAGTGCTTTGAAGTTTGAAGTAATTTGGAGGATGGCGGGTTCTCACCTATGAGAGCTTTGTGCATATTTTCCTAATGTAGGCAGATAACATTTGCAGTGAGTGAGCTCGAGCATTGAGTTTTGCCAAGTTAAAATCAAAATATTTAGTGTATGCAGTTTTCGTGTTAAACTGCAACCATATTTGTTTTATCAACATTTCAGGCCAAGCTTATTTGGTTTATTATCAGGAAAGAAAGATAAGATTGTCTCTTCTCTTTCCTGATGATGGGCCACAAGACCTTGGCCCGAAAGATAAGATTGTTTCTTTCCTGATGATGGGCCACAAAAGCTTGGCCTGAAATGTTGATGAAACAAATGTCATTGTGGTTTACCCAGAAAATTCCATCCACAATGATTTAAACTGCCAAAGTGTGAGATCTACATGATAATAATGTCAAAGACAGACATTCACGGGAGCATTCATAAAGGGAGAAACAAGAGTCAATCCATCATATATTATAAAGTGCAATTTACAAAAGGGAATATAAAAGCTATTTCGTTGTAGTTGTTATTTGTAAGTAGGAGAACTAGAACACTTGTATCAACAAAATTAGATAGAACACGTCACACTAGTGATCTGTTAAAATTACTGTACTACTTTCGGAAGCTAATTATGCAAACCTCATAAAACTTAAAAGTTAAAGCGACTTGTTATTGCATATATTGAATTTAAAATTAGATTGCTTTATTATCACTTAATAGTGGCAATGTCAGACATCTCCCTTAATCAGGGATCTGATGGCAGTTTTCTTATGGTTTGAACTTTCTAGATTAATGACTCTTCTGCTTCTGACAGCCTTATTAAAAACAGAATCCATGCCAAAAGGTAATAATTTGCTTCATCATCCTGCAAGTTCAATAATCTGGTTTCTGAAATATTATTAACATGCCTGGTTTTCCATTGTTTGTGTCATTCAGCATTTATGTTCTGTCAACTTTTGTTCAAAATGTATTCTTCTAAAAGTAATATACCTTGATGTATGTAGTCCCCTTTTTCCATCCACCTTGGTTATTTCCATGGCATTTAAATGTTGGTACTTGAGAACTGAGATTTGCAGGAAGGAAATTCATATTTTTTCTTGCTTGATGCACTGGGAATGTGAAGAGTCCAATTTTTTACAACATTATGCAATCATAATAATTATACTATCACTATTTTATAATAGTGTTAGAGTTCATGTTCAGAAGTTGACAAGATATCTTGTGACACATGTTGACATAGGTTAGTGCGTCTTATGAGCAGGCTCTGCTAGACGCACGTAAACTCATTGAGCGTGAAATGGAGCGGTTCAAAGTTTGTGAAAAAGAAACTAAAACAAAGGCGTTTTCAAAAGAAGGCCTGGGTCAACAACCAAAGACTGTAAGTTTTTTCTTTTCTTTTGGTTATCTATAAAGACCTTTTTTTGAATTCTAACTTTGCTCTTGACAGTTGAGCTGATTTGTGGTGTTTTTAAATTCTTAGCTTGTTTATATTCTACAACTCTGATTGTTTCTCAGTCTCAGAGGAGTATTTGGGAGCATGATCTGATATCGGAGAATTTGTCTTAACTTGGACGTGATAACATTGGTTCTTCTGTCCTCAACAATAGGAGCAGAAGTAGATGTTCATAATAATGTCAATTTGAGCTGCTACTTAAATTTTAAATTAGGTTGAAATATAAATAATTCGATCCAATTTGATCTTACATGGATCAAATTATTTGATGGAGTTCATTTTTGGTGTCCAAAAATTGGAGAGCAGTAATAAGAGATGTGGGATTTCCACTGGGAAAATCTATAAAGTCTATCATGGCAACTTCAAATAAAATTCTAAAGAGAGAAGGATGAAGGAGTGTTCAAAAAAATTCTTGATGTCTATGTTCTCTTTTTGATGTGCTTTTCTCATTTTGTATTTGTTAGGGCCCTGATACTCTGTCTGTATGTAAATAGGATCCAAAAGAAAAAGCCAAGGCGGAGACAAGAGATTGGTTGAACAACGCGGTATGCCATTTTGTGCTTTAAACAATTTTATCTTGTTAATATTTCTTTTTTCAAGGGTACCTATAATTGAGGTTCTTCTGCTGATTTCAAAATGGATGTTGTTTGCTGTAAGAACATTGTTATATCTTATGAAAATTTGATTAGGGTTTCTCCTTATTAGAAAATAGTAAATCTCATCTGGAATACATTATCCTGAAGCCTATTAAATAGTAAATCACTAGAAACTGTGTTGAAAACTTTGCAGAATTTCACATAGTAATAGTAGACATTACATTTATAAGTATCTTCCTCCTCAACGAGATCTATCAGAACAAAGGCATGCTCCCATATCCAGTGATTACATTTGAAGGCTACTCTACCCTTTGCAAAGGGTTTCCTTGATCCAAGCAGCTTAGTGATTAGGTTATCTAATATCAAGCACACTGGTGATCAACTTAATTAGAGTATGGTAAATAAAAATAGTCTTGTAATCAAAAGGGTCATTAGGTCAATAGACTTAAAAGTAAGATGAATAATACAAGGAGATTTCAGTGCCTCTTGTTTTTTAATTATAACTCTTTGATTTTGTTTTAGATATTCCAAGGATTATGAGTATCATTCACTGGGAATGAGACTGGTCTTGTTTGAATCTTAGATCCTGCTAAGGATATTAGACTTTGTTTAGTATCCCTTTGATCTTTTGATTGGCAAATTAAAATGGATACGTAGGTGTCATCTTGATGTAGTAGTTGATGCATTTTTTTGGCAATATTTTATTGTTGTTTGTTAGTGCGTGCAGTTGACCATGTTGTTTGTTTGTAATAGGTTAGCGAGTTGGAATCACAAATTGATTGCTTTGAGGCTGATATTGAGGGCCTTTCAGTGAAAAAGGGCAAATCTAAACCTCCACGACTGGTATCTCTCTCTCCATGTGAAACTCATTTGTGGTTTTGGACATCATGTACTTGGGAGTACCATTGACCACTTTTGATCACCTGTGTACATCAATAGTATTTTCCCCATTGTATAGTTGAAATGTCTTCATTCCCTTTATTAAGTTCTTAGCTATGATATGATTTTGTTCAAGATTGAATGCCATTGGATATTGCCATGGCTATGCTTTAATTTTTATTCAATGAATCAAAATGGGATTTGTTATACTACTGCATCAACTTTGTATATTCAATGCTGCTGTTATGTGGGTTTTGAGTCAATTCTTGAGTTGTCCATTGCCTACATCACAATTTGTGCGTTTGCATTGCCATCAGATTCTAAGCACTGCCACAATCATATAGACATGTCACATGCATGCCACATTGAGAGAGGCATCTACAGATTCTTTTATTTTTTCTATTATAAACTTTGAAATATATAAATAAAACAAAGTTAGAGAAGTACATTCATACAAAATAGCATCACAACACTATAAATTAGTTTGTTAAAGTTTAGTATCTTAGGAAGGAAACAATAAAATCTGGTCTGTAAAGTTTCACAATCCTAGGGAGAAAAGCTTGACAAACTTGTCTGATAGGAAATGATTTGGATGGCTATAGAAGTGGACCAGGTGAGAACATAAGGGAATGAAAGATTGGTTAAACAGTAAAATAGGAATGCAGTTGTTAGAATTAGGGAAGTAAAGCAGAACAAATAATGTCTTTTAAAATTCAGTTAGATATAACAACCTTTAGAACAGTAAACCAAATATAATACTGAACTGTTGAACTCAGAAAATACAGATAGAGGAAGAACAACAATTAGATTTGAATTTTAACCAACTTCTGAGTGTGCACAACACTCAGATCTGATCTGACTATAATTAAATTCAACCAGTGATCTATTAGAAGCAAAATCATAAGATTATCAAAACAGAAACTAGATCTGATATAGACTTAAGCTAAAGAACTTATTCAATCAGTGAATCTGATACATATCTAAACTCAAGAACAGATCTAAATAATAGATCTGATATAGATCTAAAGGAACAGATCTAATCAATAGATCTAAGCAAGGGAACAGATATGAACAGTAGATCTGATATAGATCTAAGGGAACAGATTTAATCAATAGATCTGATGTAGGTCTAAGCAAAGGAACAAATCTAAACAGTAGATCTGATATAGATCTAAGCTAAAGACAAACTTCAGATTCAAAGAGCATACAGATCTAAGCTTCAGAATTAAAATAACATGCAGATCTAAACAATGATATCCTTCAAAATCAACATACAGATTTAAATAGATGGATCTTACCTTGAAATCTTACCTCTAATTACTGAAGGAGTTCATGCCACACATAAGGGATAAATAGCCACTGCATATATGCTCAGAAAAAGTTCAAGATCATGGATCTACCTCATGGGTAAGATCTCTTGTCAAAGAGAATTAGAGGACAAATAAACCTCCACCAGAACTTCACACAAGTTTACCAAGACAGCACCCTACAAACCCTCATTCAAGAATGGATCAGCTAGTAGGAGGGAACACTGTCTTAAGAATGGCCCAGCCACCTTTCTAAGGGTGCCGCAACCCTCACAAAGCACTCAAATAGGGGACGGCAGACTGAGAAGAGGGTTAGTTGGCTGATAGTAATCACAGAGGGCAGCAATATCAGAGTTCTCAGCAGAAGACATCCCTCAACTCATAGCAGCAACAAACAATCAGCAAGGACCTGGAATAAGATCAGCCACAAGAGAAAAGGCTGAAAGACTGCTACTAAAGGGAGCCGCTAATCTGATGCAAGGAGGCCGAAACTGTTGCAAGGAGATCAATCCACCACATTTAGGAGAGAGGAATAATGAATATAAGAATGAAGAGGGAGGGGTCTATATTTATACTTTTGGGTGAGGGCTAAATAAAAGAAATAATAATAAAAATAATATGTTTAATTAATATAAATATTAATTAAATATATTTTCAATTTCTATTAATTAATTATTTCTTGTATTAACCCCTAAAAAATACAAAACACAAACCCCAAACAAACTCAAGCCCACAAACCAAGGGTGGAGGGTTTAGGAGAGGTTTACACATGTCCATATAAACTCTCAAGGTGACCTTTTTAACTTTATCATCACTGCATATGGGATTCGATCCCTCATGTGGTCATGTCCACCTTCAAAGAGGGTCATACACCAACAAACACCTGATCAAGGACTAGGTTGCCCTAGAACATTTCTGGGGTCTTTTCCACCAAGGTACACGACCAAGGAATTCTGCCCTAGACCTATCTAGGGACTTTAACTACTTGGTCCTAGACCAAGAACTCCAGTCATATATTGGGGGCCCTTTTAAGGGTCTTGATTCTTTATTGCTTGGTCCCAGACCAAGAACCCTAGTTATCTACTGGGGGCCCTAACAAGGGTCTTTTGCCATGGCATTGACCGTTTGGTCCCAGACCAAGAACCCCAGGAATGCACTGGGGGGGGGGGGGGGGGGGGGGGGGGCTAGATCTCGGCTAGGGTCTTTGCCATCCTCCCGGAGAATGGCTCTTGCAGCTGCTTCAAAATCAACAGCAGTCAAAGAGTACATAGACATAGTAGGGACCTGGATTGGGCTGAACGTAGAATGGAAAACAGTATTTATGCTCACATTGTATGGAAAGTATATTGATGGCTGATAGACAACATACTCACATTGATTAAAATTCACTGAAGGTTGTTTGAAGTGCATATATTCTCAAGACTGAGGTTTTGATTGAGTGAGGCCAGCTAGACCAGCATGTTAGCAGTGGTTGAGAGCAATTAGAAGTGAGTAATGCAAAAATTCATTATGAATTGTACCCACAATCTTTGTAGTTCAATAGTAGTGTTATCTGTGCAATGTGCTACCCACAATCACTCCACAACCGTCTCAGTTGCTGAAGGTGAGTACAATGCAGCAGTTGACATGGTTTCAGGAAGCAAATAGTCCACCGCAAAGATGTCATTAGCATGTTCCCACTTATATTTACAAAAAGGGAATGTAAAGATGTTCCACCTCACTGTGAAAAGGAATTCTGCAACCAAAGACCCCAAAACTCAGAGGACTTGTAAAAAGAAAAGATGTCATGATATCTGTAGATTCTTGAAGTACACATAACTTTATTGAGATAGACATTGCTAAAAGATTAAATCTATTTTTATATCCCACCAAAGGTCTCACGATTTTGATAGCAGACAGCCAAGAGATCACAAGGATAGGAAAATGCCATAAGAGTATCTGTACAAATACAAGGTTTCAAGCTACAAACAGGGTTTTATGCTCTACCACTTGGTGGAATATGTAGTTTTAGGTTCTGAATGGTTGATGCAACTCGGTCATTAGGCTACAAATCTTCAAACAAATTCATGAAATTCAAATGACAGGGAAAGATTTATAAGTTGTTTGGATTGGAACCATTCCTTACCAAAACATGCAATTCACAATTAGTGAGGACGATAAATTGCAGAAGAGCGCTGATCAACACTAACAGAGCAGAGCAGTGCAGTCTTTCTCGAGAAGATATTATTTTCAGTGACAAACCTCTCTAAATGCGTTTTGAGGACAGATCTTTTCAGCATGGGAGGACTTGTAATATCCCTAAGTATATTACCTAATGTATATAATACAATTATATAATAAATATATAAATAATAATTAAACACTTAATTATTACCTTGTACAAATCGAAGGACAAAACTCACGTACGTGACCATTCAATATATATTCAATACAAATGTCATGTACCATTGTAATCATCATCTAATATTTTACTTCAATATATCTCTGTGTATTCTTGTGTACAAGTGCATACATTCACAAGTCTGCAATATACGCATGGAGGGTACTGGAATGTTTTGGTAGTAACATGTTGGTAAGAATATCATCTCACTGACCTATTTTTGTCTGTATGTGGAATGGCAACATCTGAAGGGTGCTTAGTAACCTCAATGTCTTAGATGGGTTGAAAAAAGTAGGTGATCACCTTGGTAGCCCTAGGGGTCACTTGCAAAGTTCTACGTCTGAAAGTGACAGTCTCTGGGTGGAAGAAGGATAAGCATCTCTAATTTGGATAATGGAAGAAGGGGATAGAGAGCCTTTGGAGTCTCTTTAGAAATGATGATATCTCCCCTACACTAGAAAATGAAGTGCTTGTCATTCTCCTCCTTCAGGAGAGAGAAAAGATGACAGACCATCTCCTGATGAGGAATATGACAGTCTATCTCTGTGTGCAACTGGTGGGAGCAAACCCTCAACTGGAGAAGAGGGATCCTCACGTTGTGTGACCAACGACATTGGAGGCAGTCGGGTCTGATGATGGTGTCTTTAACAATCTGAAGGAAATGCTTGGTATAGAAGGCCATTTTGGGGCCAATAGGTTGTAGGGGAGAAGTCCAAGAAACTTGGATCTACTGTGGGTAAATATAATCTCTCATTGCTCTATTGATCACAACCTTCGAGGGAAGAAGGTGAGGGGGGGCACCCAAGGGAAGATCGAAGAAGAAAATTGGTCTCAGATTACCAACATTGGTGACGCCTGGTGAAAGCTATTTCATTTAGGCCTTGTTTAGCTTCAAAGGCTTCTTCATAACTAACAGGAACAATGAGGAATGCACCATACTTTCCCTCTTTGCACTCTGCGACATTGTCCAAGTTATCTCCTCCAAGGGTATAGTAAACGCCATTAATACTTGGACAAACTTGTTTAACTGGCGATGATTAAAGCCTAAATGTGCCAAGGTATGGGGCTTAAGTAAAATGTCTCTAATCATCTAAAATTTGAGATACAGTTGAGGGTTTATCCATTCTAGGTTTAAACGCTTTTATTTGTTACAATGTTGCTTCTTTTTGTTTTTCTTCTTGGGAGGAGATTCCCTAAGTACTCTTTATTTTGTGAGTATTACTTGCTGTATTTTGGAGTCCCATTGACCTATTTTGCTCATTAGTGGAAATCAATAGAATTCTATCTATTTTGTTCATGTAAGCTTGTGGCAGAATTTTTCATGTAATCTGGTTTGTAAAGTCTAGGATATCTTCGAACTTACAATTGTATGTATTGCATTATATAAACTAATTAACATATTTTTCTCATCATTTTTACATTGCAGACCCATTTAGAGGAATCTATTTCACGCCACAAGGCTCATATCGTGAAGCTAGAGCTTATTTTGAGACTTCTGGATAATGATGAATTAAGTCCTGAACAAGTAAACGACGTGAAAGATTTTGTGGATGACTATGTGGATCGTAATCAGGTATCACTATTTTTTTGTGTTCTACAATTATTTTGTCTGTTGCTTGTTTTTGCACATTGTGCATTTGACCATATATTCACGTCTCCAATGATTTGTGTTATGTGGTGCATTATATGGTACTGCTGTCATTTTCTATGCAGTTGATAGAATGTTGCTTTCTTTATTCATTGTGCACTTTAACTTTGAGAATTCTTAATTCACCTGCTGTATTAATCTCTCATGATATAACTCGTTTGTTTTCAGTACTCCTTAAAGATCTGAATGTCTTTTTATCTTCTCATAATTGTAGACTAGTCAAGTGTCACCATCTTTTATACTTTACGATTATGATGCCTGTTGCTTGTTTTGAATTCACTGTTCTGGTTCCTTCATACGTTTGAAATTCTTGTTATTCAGTTGCCATGTTTTTTACAGTGGCGAGTATTTCATTGTACTATCCTGTCACATGTACTAATAACTATATTTCTTGTTTTGTATGAAGGCTGACTTTGAAGACTTTGAGGATGTAGATGATCTGTACAACACATTGCCCTTAGATAAGGTGGAGGGATTAGAAGATTTGGTTACAATAGTTCCCCCTGCAGTTGTTGTTAAGGAGAAGGTAATGGATCTTTCTGATATTGGAGCATATTTTGCTTTCCATATTTACATAATGGAGATTGTTCCAGCATCTAATTATCAAACACGATTAAAGCATAAGATTTCTTGTAATTAATCCAAGTGTCAGTTCATGTAGTTGCTATATGACTGGACAACATATTCACAGCTTTATGATGAATGAATATCAGAAATGGTGTCTACAGGTTTACAACTTTATATTTACATGCTGCATAAGCAGTAGGATAATGGCATAATTTCTCTCATTTAAAATAGAAAAAAAGTCAATTTTGTGTATGTTGTCTGGCCTCAGGATGCCTTTCTTTTCAAAACCTGTGCAACAGTACTGCTTGAGTCTTGCTATCCAGGGAGGTGGATACCTGGAGACAAGGGGATAAAAATCTGACAAAAAAATTATACACACACATGAATATACTAGTATGAGCTTCAAGTGCTCTCCACCCCCCTTCTTAAGTCTTCTTCAATGAATTCATAGCATCCTAGGAAGAATTGCACAGGTAGTCCATCTGGCCCAGGGATTTTATCCCTTTGGAAGCTCTGTAAACTTTGGAGCTATTCATCTTTCCCAACTTCTTTCATCAGCTCCAGATTATCTTCCTTGTTTACAAAACTGGGAGAAGTGTTGGAGAGCCTTGATGCTTCAGCAATTGTGGCCTGGGAGTCTTCTTTGAAGAGAGTGGAGAAATAGTTGACTTCCTCATCTGCTATGTCTTTAAAATTGGCAGCCAACCTATTATTGCCTAGCGTAATTGTTACCTGATTCTGTGATTTTCTATATTTATTTATTGTCTTGGTTCTCTAGTTTTTCTGTATTTACCTAAAGCTTCTGTAGGTGTACCTTCTAATCCTTTTTTGTGCCAAAAATTTTGAGCCATACTTTTCCTTACATTTTTGGCTTATGTACCTCTGGTACCTTTTGACTATAGTCTTGACCTTGTACACTTTTAATTTGATAATTGATAGTTGTTTTTAACCAAGAGTTTGTAGATCTGATCATTTTTTCCACTTTTTGTGGGTTTTATCCTATGCCCTAGTTTCTCTGACTTGGTGTTAAATTCTATGTATTTAAGTGTGCCTAGAGGCTTCATGCTGCAAATATGGTCCTCTTTTTATTTCCGGCTCTAACAGACTAGTTGAACTAAATTGACTGTTCTATGCTTTGCCTTTTAAGCACTAATATTTTATGTTTTCTCATACAGCTGAGTATTTTTCTGGCAGGCTGTAGTTGCTGCAGCTGCAGGTGCTCCAGCTGTGAATGGCACTTCTTTGAAAGTTTCTGTTGCAGGCACTGCAACTCAACCAACTGTAAGTCTCGGTTTTGCGGCATAGTTAGAGAGATACATAACTTTTAAAATTGATTAAAATAGCTACTATAAGATGCTTCTGGTTGCTATTGCTACATTCTTTGATTTTGTGTCTATACTTTCTTGTCGTAGTAGTACAAAGATTCCTGAATACAAGAATTTTTTATTTTATCATTTTTTTCTTATATTTTTGAGGATGTCCTTGTGGACCTGTGTTACCAGCATCTCCTGCTAACCCCAATTTCTTGTTAAAGAATATTTCCAGACATTCTAACTTTTTCGAAATGTCTGCTGGATGCTTGTAGTTTCTTGGCATTTCTGAAAGTGTTTTTGCATCATTTTTATCACATTTGAGTTTTAAAAAGCACTTAATATAAGAAAAATCCTAAACTTTAGAACAAGTAAAAATATTCTTTTAAATTAACATGTGCAATAATTTCCAGGATTAATTTCAGATTAACATATAAATTTTAGTAATTTTTTTGATGTTTGCATAAGTTTCATTTCTATTTATATTAATTATTTTTTAAATACATGTATGTATTCATATATCTTATCCTAGAATACATGTGCATATTTCCAATGTATATATGCATGCAAAGTTGCAAACCTATATAATTGTTGGTTTGAACTTTGTATATACATATATTTTCCTCTTTTCAAAAATTTTAAGAACATTGTCTCTGCTTCTGAATCATCTAGTATTTCCTTGTTTTGGGCACAAGCCATTTATTAGTGATGGTCTCTGCGACTGCACAAGCCATTTATTATACTGTTAGTTTTGTTGCAATAATGTCCAGACATATAATTTTGCACACATCTGCTGGTATATGTGTGCCAAGCATTACGTGAACATATGGTATAACAGAGAGAGCATGGCATGTGAATCTTACATGGACAGGCTAACTTGGGCTTGCTGTGATGTATTGCTGCAGAATTAATAAAATGTTTCGGATTCTCTCCAGAGTCCAGACTACTTGTTTATGTTCACGATACTTCGACCTATTGCCTGCTTTATGAATATGGTTGACCTATTTGAATGGATGTGTGAATTCTGATAATCCTTTTGCAGGGTTCTCCAAGTTCAGTTACTCCACAAGGAAGTAGTACTCAAGATCAAGTGGATGACACAGCTTCCCAAGATAGTAATTCTGATGTTAGGCCTCGAACACCACCCTCAGCAACAATTGCTAATGCAGTAGTCTCAGTTTCATCAGCATCTTCTTCTGGAGCTTCATCCGGGACAAATGTTGTGATGACTCCAGGATTGGTAGGAAGCACTGTACTTGCACGTGGTTTGGGTGGTGCAAGTGCTTCTGCATTGCTTGCTGGCCCTGGGTCAAATACAATTAGAGGTGTTGCAGAAATATCCACTACTGCCATACCATCAATACCATCATCACCTATATCCATAGTTAATTCAACAAAAGAAGATGACAGCGGAAGCTTTGCTGGTCGTAGAGTAATTCCAGAGGTAGGAACAGCTAGAGGTGTTGGCCGGGGTTCTGTTGTGAGTGGAGTTGGATCTGGGCAAACAGCACCTCTAGTGACTCCCTTGAATTTGGGTGGAGCTGCTCATTCGGGAAGTGGACTTGGTCCTGACATACCAAAGAGAACTGGTCTTGCAGGAGATGAGAGGGTTGGTGGTGGTGGTGGCCTTGCACAGCAGCTTGCATCACCTTTGGCAGGGCAGAGTAGAGTTTATCTACAACAGGGAGCAAAGTTGCCTGATGGAACTGTGACAAATGATTCAAACAATGTACCAGAGGGAGGTATAATAGGCGCACGGATTTTTAATCCTTCAAGTGTTCCTGGTAGCCAGTGGAGGCCACCTAGTGGAAACTCATTTCAAAATCAGACTGAAATGGTAACTATTTCTGTTTTCTGCAAATGATAGTTGTATGCAACTGTGGTTATTTATGTTTTATTCTGCAGTGTGACAACATATTTTGCTTTATGCAGCATTTAAAGGCAGATTGAAATTGTAAGTATTACACATTTTAAAACGATTATCTGTCAGACATATGGTGTAATATAACATATTCTCACTTAGAATATGAAGCGACAGAAAAGAATTTTGTTTTGTTTGGGCAATTCCACATATATAATTTGCTTTCTATGATTGCAGCAAAAACAGTTTTAACGGAGTTCTAGATTGACACATGCATTTCTAAGTCTTGACCAGGCCTAGTCTTTTTGCTTATCATTTTAGTTTTAGATGAACAAGGTTCCTTATTTACCTGATATTTCTAAGCAGTATGTTTGACAAATCAATCATATTTTCAGATTGGCAGGGGATGTCAAATCTTCTTTTGAGTTAGATGAATTTGTTTGTCTTCTCAGGGACCTTTGTCTTCTCCGGGACCATATCGTGGAAGGGCTGAAATTGCACCTGATCAAAGGGAGAAATTTCTTCAGCGACTTCACCAGGTTCAGCAGCAAGGTCATAATGCTGCCCTCCTGGGGGCTCAATTATCTCATTTATCAGGGGCCAACCCTAAGCAATTTTCATCTCAACAGCAACCTACACTATTGCAGCAGGTAAACTCGACTTCTGAAGATGCCTTTTACATACTCTTTTAAACAACTACAAATTTAGTTAATGTTATTGCAGGAAGGTAATGCTAGTTACATGGTAAATCTTTCTACTAAATAAAATGTACAAGCAAATAAGAAATATGTCGGTTATAATTACGTGGAGTCTGAGTGAATAGGTTTTATGTCATGATATGCAGCTATTGATTTAGTAAAAAAGTCAACAATAATCAACCATCTTGATATGTTCAACATGTTGAATTATATAGCTTTGGAAGCTATTTTCCCTATTGTAACTGACCATGTAAATAAAGTTTTGATATAGTGTTAACTTTGTTAATTTTTTTTTAATTAAATAAAGTACCAAGGCAAGTGTTTCTCTTCCCTAGGTGCCTAAGGGGTGAGAAAGTGTCTAATGTGGGCCCTAGTCATTTAATTTGTGAGATGCAAATTAAAAAGTGACTTTATGACTAAAGTGAGGGTGAGTGAAGAGACATCTAATCTCAGCCACTCATCTAATTTAATCTCAGCCATTGGATTAGAGAGACTCCTCACCTACCTCATGAGGTCGATTAGGGTAGAGGGGCGCACCCATTCTTGGGTAGTTGAATCATTTTTTGAGAGAGCAAGAGAGAGAGCATTTTTGAGCAGCAAGAGAACAGCCATTTCTGAGAGCTAGGGCACGCTTTCTAAGGTAGAATAATAGCACAGAAATCGAGGCAAAGGTTCAACATACATAGGAGGCCGTACAACATGCATTTCGAGGTCCGTACAGTTATTGTGTGCACAGAAATCGAGACAGTGTTCAACATTTAATTCTGTCTGTACGATACGGATTTTATCAGTCTGTACAACGTATTTTTGGCACAGATTTCGAGGAGGGATAGAGCCACATTCAGGCCGTACCGTACGGACTCCGTACAGGTCTGTACAGTCCTTTCTTGGCACACAAATCAAGACAGATTGCTGTGTGGTTTTTCTGGGAAGTTTGGCACATTTTCAAGGCAGACGTACAGCCATTAATGTGCCCAGAAATTTGCTGAAGCTGCTGGCATGTATTTCGAGGTGACCGTACAGCATTTTGGAGGCACAAAAATCAAGGAGCAGACCTGCAATTTATTGCAGAAAAGTCTGAGAAGAATTTTGAGAGTTTGGCTCATTTTCCTGTGTGAAGATTTGGCACAGTTGTCGAGATAAGTTTGTCATTTAATTTCTGAAGATGAATATGTTGTAACAAAATTCTCTGAAGCTCCTAAATAATAAAAATCTCCCTCTCACTGGTTTTTCCCTTGTGAGTTTTTCCAGGGTCAAAGTTAGACCAAAATTCCCGTGTCTATAATTTTCTGAGTTTTATATGTAGCTGATATTTTATTTCTGCATTATAAACGATGTTCAGAATCCTCATGTTTCAGTTCTGAAATATATTTTCTGAAGTGTATTTATATGCTGATATAAAACTGGGGTTTGGGCATTTAACATTGGCTAAAAAATCAGCGACACTGAAACTGAGTTGGGGTCTGAAAAATTAACAAACTTTATGTCAAGCATAGCTTTGGAAGCTATTTTCCCTATAGTAACTAACCATGTAAATAAAGTTTTGATATAGTGTTAACTTTATGTCAAGCATCAAAGACATGACAAGTGTCAACCTTATGCCAAGACAACCATATGCCATGTGTCAACCTCATAGCACCTCTAAGAGGGCTACTTAGGGAGGCTGCTTAGGATGGTTGGAGTGGCCAGCTTAGGGGCGTTGTTTAGGGTGGTGGTATGACAGATGTATAACAGCTGTCATACAATCCTAAGACAACAATTTAGGGCAGCCTCTAGTAGAGACAAAGGAAGTGACCTTTGGGAGCATTAGGAGGTGGCTCTTGGGAACTTTAGGAGGTGACTCTTGGCAGCCAAAGGAGGGCAGGTATGATAGCTGTTATACAACCGTCATACATTCTTAGGGGGCTTCTTAGGGCAGCCAAACCAACCTATAAAAAGGGGCATTCACTTACCATTTACATACCTTTGTTTTGTTGGAGTCTTCTGTTGAGGCAAGGCATCTATTTGCTGAAGTATTTTCTGCTGGTATACGACTGATATCTACTGGAATTTTCTGCTGGTATATGCCTGCTAGTTGCTGTAGTCTTCTGCTAGTATATGGCAGCTAGTTGTTGAAGTATACTGCTGATACAAGCACTCTAGTCTTGTTGAAGTCTTCTGCTGTTCCTTGCTGATATAAGGCTGCTACAAAAACTATGTTAAAGCTGCTATAACTCTGCTACAGCAAGAAGGAAAGTCAGTTATCCTTTGGTGAGTTGTCAAGCTGTTACTGTAAGTGTTAGTTCAGCTATTTGTGAAGTTTGTAAGCGCTGAAACAAAGGTATTGTTTCATCTGTTTCAACCCTCTGAGTCCTAGCTAGTTACTCTAAAGTCTTGTACTGGTATTGTACTTTGTTGAAGAATCTAAAGAGAAGTTTTGGCTGGGTTTTCTACCCCAAGAGGGTTTCCCAGGGTATACCCGTGTTCTCTCTGCGACTGTCTCACTTTCAGTGATCCTGATATATGCAAGATGTATTGGTATGTTGGTTGTATGCTGTAAATTTTTAAATTTACCTACATGCATCAGTTTTTCAACAGAACAGCAGTAGTAATTGATTATAAAGGTGTTGTGTTCTGGTTCTGTTACAAATGATGTGTTTATGTATTGGGTCATTTATAACAGTGTACTGGCAACACATTGTGTTGTCAACATCTCCACTGTTAATTGATGTCCTATGTTGTTCACTGAGCATCATTATTTTCTTTGTATAGGTAATATTTTATCCAGCAGTTGTCCTTATATTGGCTGTTTTCAAATACTTTGTATGAACACACTCCTGTGCATGAACACACTCTAGTCTTAGTGGACCACCTGTCTCTGTCCTTTTTTCACTTGTTGAATAGAGGAAAGAAAGGCACACATCATGAAGGTCCTTCGAATTGAATAGTCTGTTCCTCTACAATATTACATATTTTTATTATATAAATTTGTGACAAAAGTCAACAGGGGTTTGCCTGGTCAGTGAAAGTGGGGTGCTATTAATGAGCTCCAAGGATTCAAGTATCTCCAGCAATATTTTTCCCCTTGTGAGCTGCTTGTGGTTGTAGTTGGGGTCTGGGTGACTTTGGTGGATTAGATACTCGTCACTGGCGGCTTCTTAAGCCGAAAGATTCCAATTTGAATGTTGCAAGCCTGATATAGAGAATTTTGGGGAGGTAGGGGTGTCCCATCAATCCCTTCCTTGTAATCTCCTATTTGTCTGTGATAATTACACGTCTGTTCTTATGTCTCATTTAACATGAGAAACAAACTCATTTCTTCTTCTGATTCATTACCTTTTCTACATTGTATCAGTGTTTAAAAAGATATATTCTACCACACCTCTATCAATCATTTGTATTCAACATGGAATAACTGTGGTTTAGCAAAAGAGAGAACACACCATGTCTGTTATATTCCTTCACATCCTTGAACTTCGTTGCTCATAGTGATGGCGACCCCTTGATTTGCATCTAGAGATATCTCAATATTCCTATTTGGATGATATAATTCTTTTGGGTGATTTTAATGTTCACACTAGCACTCTAGAGTCTATAGAGACTGATTCATGGTTTGACCAGGGATGCACTATGCATTCATGAATTGGACTGATATGGTGTTGGTTTACAAATGGGAGACACCTTCTCCTGTTAGGTGAATGTCAGAGTCTCGTCATTCTTAAAGGGATTCCTAGCTATCTAGGCTCAAGTAGGTATACATGCTTTCCTAATGGTGGTCGGCCTAGCGTTGTTGATCATGTTTTGTCCAACCAGTCTTTGATCCTTTACATCCAAAATCTGTCTCCCATCCCCACCCTGTTGTTGACAAAGCTTACCTTGCTCTCTTGGGCACCTGCCTTTCCCCACCTCCCTCTCTCCCAAGATTGTATGAGAACTCTCCTATTCTGGTTCATTTAGATACTGAATACACTGATTCCTATGCTGCTTGCCTCTCCCAACATATCCCAAACTTTTCATAGTTCTCTCCCCTCAATTTTGCCACTGCGAAATATGATTTGTTATTGTAGATGCTTTGGGAGGCCACACTTGCTTCTTATCCCCACATCATCCACCATAACAAAGAGGTTGGAAGTTTGTTGGATCCCTGCTGCCTCTGTATTTAGTGGTTACTAAATGACTGGATATTTGCCATCTGAATTTTAATGTAAAAGTCTCTTTCAAATTCCTTAATGTTAACTTGAAAACCGTCATATGTCACTGCAAGTTGCTGGGAAACTGCAAAAGCAAACAGCACAGGAAAAGGTTCTTTTTTGGTTTTTGCTTAAATAGTAAGCCGACAAGTTTTTGACTCGGGCTTGCCAAGCCAAATTTGCCAGGTCACAAAATCTTATGAGTAATTCCTGAGTCCATGTTGTATCTGGGCAAAAGGACCAAGCTGGGTATGGTCCACGACTCTGGCTTGTACTTGGTGAGTCCAGCTACACTGTTTTGTAACCTGATTGAATATAAAGTATATTTATGTCTATTTATTTAGACATGCTGGATTCTGTTCTTTCTGTGTGAACACTGAAGACATTAACTTCGAGTTCTTTTGATATGTTCTGAAAATTGTGTTTATTCACTGGTTTGATTTGCAGGCACAATTGCAATTATTACAGCAGCAGCACCAACAACAGCAAGGGACTCTCCTTCAAAATTCTCAAAGCTCTTCGCTACAGCAACAGCAAGTTGGTCTGGGTCTTGGATTGCAGTCACAATCTATGTCAGCTGCCAATTCTCCATCCCAGCAACATCAGCAGGTGCAGTCATCTGGTGCTCAGTCTGCAGCTCAACAAGTTCTAGCAACGAGTTTGACATTGAAGGACAATGGTAGTAAGCTCATGATTAATCTCAACTTTCAACATTTATTCTAAGAATTTAAAGATGAAATTTTTATGGCCATGTATTGTTGGAAAGAAAAACACTGTTGTTCCGTCTTATTCCATTCTTTGTGATTTGTTGAATACTTGGCAAAACAGATATTTCTACTAGCAAGATAGAAGAGCAACAGCTACAGCAGCAGCAGCAGAAGTTGGCAGATGATTCCAATATTGAAACAACGGCCAATTCTGGAATTTTAAGGAATTTTGTAAATGAAGATGACCTAAAGAATTCATATACGTTTGATGTGCCTGTAAGATCTCAACACCTTATGCTTTTACTTAATGGAATTAATATGCCTCACTCATGAGCATGAATGTGTATTTGATAGTTGTTATTTAATTTTCTTACAACACTTGCTTTATTGCTATGCTTTGTTTGCAAGGGATGCTTTTTTGATCTGTGAGGAGTTGTGAACACTAATTCCAAATTATTGGGTTAAAGGCCACCTTAACACGGGGACCATCAAACTTGGCCAACTCATACACATGATCAGTGCTATATGCCTGCCAGGGGTTGGACCTGGGTCATTATATGGACTTGCATTATGACTATGTTATAAGAAGCAAATTATAATATTTTTGTTTTAACATGCCTGCCTTGTGTAGCCGGTTCAAGGCAATGCATATCCCTTAGTCAAAGAAATAAAATAGTCCCTCGAAATAATTGACTTAGATAATCTCTTTGAATTCTCTGAATAATCTATTGCATTTGACTTGCAAGCACAATTTCCTTCCCTTGGATGCTCACTTCAAAGGCTACGATAAACCTTTTTTCTTCTTCTCACATTTGCAAGTTTTGCATTTATAAATACCTTGGTAAAACATTATTTGCTATTTTCCACAAAATGGGTATTTTATGTATATCGCTTTTTGAAATATAGATTCATCAGTTTGCAGACTTTTTCTGAAACATTAGTCAAATATTTTATACACGCGTTTAAGTTGACTATATTTGCGAAAACTTGCAAGGATTTAAAGTAATTATGTTTTTTTCTAGGAGGCCATGATTACACACTTGTAAAAAAATGACAGATTACTAGAAAAGAAGCTGAACCCTACACAAGAACAGAAAATGCCAACAAATGAGGGACATTTACAAGCATTATCTTAAGAAAGATGGTTATTACAAAGGTTACATCCCACGACCTTTCCAATTTTGGAATTTTGTAACAATATTTAAATATAAAACAAGAGGTCTGTGGAGATTTTTTTTTGCTCTTGGCTCTACCACTCCTCATTGTTAGCTTACCAAGGAATGTGAGATCTTAGTCGACAGGGCCACCAGTTAGGACTAATTTGATTTAACATTGATTTATTCATGAAATTATGGCTTTTTGTTTTGGAATTTGCTTCCATAAACATGTCTAGATGGGTTGCTTCAACTTGCACTGCATAATATAAACTTCCTTTCATTGAGATGACGAGGCTAATTGGTATCTATTCCACCAAATTCCCAGGAGACTTGTTGTTAGTCTCCTCACTTGTTAACATGCCATAAAGGTAGTGATGCAGTCACTCTCGATCCTGTACACAACCAACTATAGAACCGGTGTCTGCCCACAGAGTGCACAACTAACAACTAACAACGTTAACAGAAATTTAACAACTTAAAGAATGCCATGAGGAATTACAGTCACAGTAACAAAAGAAACTGACAAGAGACAACACCATGTAGATAAGATAAGATAAGATAAGATAATTTATTAATGTCCAACTAATGACCACAAAGTAGGTCAAAGGGACTGCTGAGTACAATGATGTATATTCAAAGCGGGAGTACCAAACGGTCTCCTATAAAGAGGTACAATGCATGAAGTAAATAGTAGACAATGCAAACTGGGTTGAAGTATGAGGGATCTTCAGCTGCAACTACAAAGTTCCGCAATGGGGCGGAGATGCACTGGTGGAGAAGATCCAGGAGCTAATAGGTCTGAGGATCAAAACCATCTCTCCTAACATCCGAGGCTGAAAGAAAGAAACTCAACAAGGTCTGTTGGCTCGACGAAGATCTAGTAGGGAGTGCAAAACGTCCATTGACTCGTTGCCTGGCGGGGTGTGCATGTTGCTGAGGTATGGAGGACCTAGTCCATCTCCTAGGAAGGGATTTGAGACGGATCTGCTGTTGAGATATCGTTGGGCGGGGTGAAGTCCCACAGATCCTCACTGATCTAGGGTCTGGATATGTACTGATATCTGATGGTCTCTTGGTGCCCTTGTGCGAAACGCCCGCTGAATTGTTGCCTAGCAGGGTGCGCATGTTGCTGAGGTTTGGAGGACCTAGTCCATCTCCTAGGAAGGGATCTGAGATGGATTTGCTGTTGAGATATCGTTGGGCGGGGTGAAGTCCCACAGATCCTCACTGATCTAGGGTCTGGATATGTACTGATATTCGACGGTCTCTTGGTGCCCCTGTTGAAAGGTAGTACCCTGAAAAATGTCGTGATCCTTTGAGTGGGGTCTGGTCTGATGGGAGGCTGGAGAATATGCATTCGGAACCTAAGAGCCTCCTGCATATAAAGGGCCAAACATTTTTGATTGGGATACCTGAAAAAGTCGGCAAGGGTTTGAGAACCCCTGAACAAGCAATGGAATCTTCCTCTGATCTCAAAGTAGATGGGGCATCCAAAAATGAAGTGCATTTCGGTCTCCACTTCTTGTAAATGGCATACCTGGCAGGTTCTGTCTGATCTATCCATCTGGTGGTCTGTCTCCACCCGAAGTCTATGAGAACCCACTCTGAACTGGCCTAGAGGGATGCAAATAGCATGCATCCAGTGACGAAACGTATACTGGGGTCGAATAATAAGCCCGTCTCTCAATTCCAAGTAGTGCTTAGTGTAAAAGGCCATCTTTAGGTGCAACCCTCTCGGAGGGTTGACCCAGGTGACCTGGACGAACTGCTTGTAAATGTCCTCCCTAATGATCTTGTTTAGCTCCTGTCTAGTAGGTAAAAGGTGACTAGGAGCATCTAAGGAATATCGAAAGGGAGGGAGACGATCCAATTGAATGCCCACAGACTCTAGGAGATTTGAAACCCCGACAAACCAACATCTGGCTTGGCCCGGAGGAGTGGAAAGGGCAACAGTCTCAGAAGAGCAATATGCCAGATAAGGGTATCGGTCCCTTCCCTTTGGATACAGTAAGGCCTCAGACACGATGCAAGAATGAAACCAATCTGAAAACCATCTCAAGCCGGAAGGGTTGAGCTCCAAACTCTGCAAGAATGATGTGCTAGGGTACTGTTTGCTAATATCTAATGATGTAGCAGAGAAGAAGAATCTGGACTCTCTCAGCTGAAGCCCAGTCTGATTCCTGTAAAGACGGTCCCCAAATCTCTGAGCCATATAGAACAGTGGGATGGATCAAGGTGTCCACGAGGCTCATCTTGGACGAGATGTCCTGGAAGTGGTGCCGAAAGCACCGTCTCTTGAGAAGAGCTAAGGATCCATATCCTTTGTTGATCTGAGGCTGAAGGGCTGGGCGCAAACTAAAGCGGGTACCTGAGAATTGTACCCCCAAGTAAGTATAGGTGTTGGTGATCTTAATCTCCTCCCCTCTGAAGAAGAAGTGAAGGTCTGAATTTTTCTTCACCCCATTGAAGATCATAACCTTGGTTTTACCCAGGTTGACCGTCAATTGTCGAAGGTCGCAAAACAGAGCTAAGGCATTCAACTGTCTCTGTAATCCTTTTGGCGATGAGGAGAGGAGGACCACATTGTCAACAAAGAGTAGAATAGATATCAGAATCAGGTGAAGAAGACGACCATTGGTGTCTTGGATATGATCGTGTAGAAATGCCTCCAACTCATCAATATAAATCCCAAACAGGGCAGGTGACAATGGACAACCCTGTTTAACCCCAATAGTGCTTTGGATGAAATCATACATCCCATGAGTTGTGCGAAGACGACCAAGGACAAACTCATATAGGCGCATAATAGCTGTCAATAGAGTTGCAGAGATGCCAATATCTTTGAGCTGCTGGAGTAGGGCTTCCCTCGGGACATAGTCAAAGTCTTTTTGAAAATCTACGAAACAACAATAGACCTTTGAAGAGCGGTGTCCTCTAGCTTTGAGGTGTCTCTGCTCAAGATCACTAGAGAGCTTCCTATGAAGAACTGTAGCATCCAACTTCGAGAACGTGTGCCCACCATGATCGTTCTGTAGTTATTGAGATTTGAGCTGGAACCTGGTTTATGTATTGGATGGATGATGTGGTGTGACCATGTTGGTGGAAAGCCTTCACGAACTACATGGTTGAAGAGGCCAGCCAAGTAACTAACCAAAGTACTGATATCGTGCTTAAAGAACTCTGCCTGGTAGTGGTAGCCTTCCTCATTGGCTGCTTTGCTGTTGTTCATCACCCAGATGGCCTCTCGAATATCCTTGTTTGAGAATAGGTGACAGGAGGAGGGTGGGGAGGTAACATGAATGTGGACTGTTCGAGAATATCATAAAGATTGGAAGTGTGAAAGAACATGGATGCAGGGTCAAGGTCAGATGGAAGGGAGGCATGTTGGGGAAGGATGATATGCCATAATTGTTTAGGGGAATGGGTAAGGAGAGCAAAAAGGTCCCGTCTTCTTTGAGAGACAAAAAGTCGTTTCGTGCGACGGAGGAGACGACGATAAGAGGCTTTGAGGTCGTAGTAGGAGGGTTGAGAATGAATGAAAGCATGGCGGAGTTCTCAATGTAGAGTCTTGCATTCTTCATCGTACCATTTGTTCATGGGGCAAGATCCTTTTTTTGGGGGGGTGGAAGTGTGACGGGTGGAGTGGGGGAAGGATTCGAGTGCTGCTTCCTAAATGGCAGATGAAAGGCAAGTGTACTTAATGGAAGTAGAATCAAGCGAGGAGAATTGGGTCTTCGATCGGAGCATTTGGCGTAGGATAGAAGAGAAAATGTTAGGGTCGCCTTCCTCGAATTGAAAGGTGGTCTGGGGTGGGCCCCAAGAGGAGAGATGGAGTGGAGGGTGTTGACATTATGGTAGCTGCGGGAGGTGTTTACCTCCACGTGTAACCCTCACGAGAATAGAATATTCTGGGAAGCAAGAAGAAACCCTAATTAGTTGGCTAATAACCCTAGAAGACAAGTTGGCTCAAGAGAATGATTTGTATTAGGTTATTAGCCTCCAAGAGAAGAAGTCGGCTAAAAGGAAATGTTATATACTAAGTAATTAGCACCCAGAATAAGAAGTCGGCCCTGATAGTCTGGCAGAAAAACAGTATAAATACAGGAGGCAAGTTTTCATTCTGGCCAGTATTCTTAGAACTGCAGAAGCACACTTGTGTGCACTGCAGTTGGCCAGGTTGTGCGCAAGTCTTGGGAGGAGCTGCTGCCGCCAGTTCTGCATTCTGAATTTTCGGTCTCTCTCTGGGTTGGACTCTCTAATTAGTCTTGGTTATTCTTGCTTGGTGCGCTATCTTGTTTGGATATCTAGCCTAGGGTTTGCTTCCAGAATCATTCTCTGTCAAGGTTAAGGTGTTCGGGGGTGGCTTCGGCCTATGGTTGGGTGACAATATTGCTATATTGTCTATGGTTAAACGAGCACATCCATTACGTTCTAACAGGTTATGGGCCCACACTATCTTCGGGCAGTCTAACCGTTGGAAGATAGATTGGGAGGATTTGTTCAGTTATAGTTGCAGTTGCAACAAGTTTTTGTTGCAGAAACGAAACCCTAACCCTCTCGTTGAGGCACCTTAAGTGAAGGGATTGACCTAATTTCTGGATAGACTAGTGCGCCCTAGCCTAGTGTATCTCCTGGTACTCTCAGCAAGCTAAGATGTCAAGTTTGAGTTTTTGGTCAAAATCAAGGGTTGACCAAGTCAAAGCAGTTATGACTTACTCTATGAAGTTAGAAAACACGTTAGAAGGGGCTTCTAACTTCAAAGTGTGGAAGACAAGGATTGACCTCATCTTTGCCAAGAATAAAGTGTTGGACATCGTAAAAGGAAAGATCGTGGAACCATAGTTTGAAGAAGGAAAAGAAGAGGAAGCTTAGAACGTTGTAGTTATGGAGAAGTTCAAAGACAATGACATCAATGCCATGAGTATCATAGTGGATTCTATAACAGACCACTTGATACCCTACATCTCCCATCTTGACTCATCTAAGAAGATGTACGATGCCCTAACAAACCTCTTCTCAGTCAGAAACATTGGACAAGTAATGAGTCTGAAGAATGAGCTCCGTGACATGAAATGAATGATGATGACAGCATAACATCATACTTTGTGAGAATCTCTCAGTTAAGAGATCAACTACAAGCTATTGAAGAGATCGTTTCAGAGAAGGAATTGGTAAATATAGTACTGAATGGTCTTCCCAAGACATGGGATGCATTTGCCGCAAGCATGACATGGTATGCATTTGCCGCAAGCATGAACAGAAGGAAGGAGTATCCTACATTTGAAGAACTTTGGACTTGTTGTGCACAAGAGGAATCAAGGATCAGTGCAAAAGAGAAACCCCAAAAGGAATACGATGATCAAGCTTTCACAACAAGCTTCAAGAATTTCAGGAATAAAAGGAAGTTTGGCTCTAGGAAGAAATCAAATCAAGAGAAAGATATGTCAAAAATACAATGCTTCAACTGTCGAAAATATGGTCACTACAAGAATCATTGTCTCGAGCTAAAGAAAAGGAAGGAAACACACGAAGCATCAGTTGCCGAAGAAAAGGAACCTTCAAAGAAGCCCAAGCAGGATAAAACAAACTTCTTCTTCCAAGACAAGGTAACAATACTCTTCATAGTTCTTTTACATACCATGTTTTCTGTACATATCTTGCATATCTGTTTCTTAGAAGATAATATGTTCAAAGAGAAACTATACCTATGGAAGAACAACAAGATAAGGATTGCTATCACGATGACTACAAGTCAAGCAATACACATGAAAGGATGAAGAACATCAACAACCCCTGGTAACAATTCACGTGGAAGCTATTTCATAAGTAACAACTGCAAGATAAGCCGAAATCAGAATCAAACTTGAAGAAACCTAGAAGAAGTAAAAATAGAAAGAAGTCAATAATCAAGAGGAAATTGAAAAAGGACTTATGACACTTTGCAGAAGGCAATAAGGATGCAGACAAAAGCGTGGGCTCTCTTAGTTGGAGGGAGTTGATTACAGAATTCCAAAAAGAAGAGCATGCATTCATGCATGAAGCAAGGATTAGGAGGGAGCTAATCCTAAATAATATGATCCATTGAAGATGATGAAGTATCTATCCATGTTCCCATCAATGGTAGCAACCATGAAAAGCAACACGTGTTCAGTTTGACTTTAGAAGAAGTCTTCTTCAAAAAGAAGCCTTAAAGCATCCCTGGTTGTCCATCCACATCCATGATCCTATGATGAAAGGAAGAAGTCAGAATCTTCAAGGCATGGAATCTATAGAAAACTCCATGGACCCAAGAGCTAAAGAGAAACATGAAGATTCCAAGAGAGAAAGAAAAGTCAGAACAACCAGTGATTATATCGAGAATCACAAGACTACCAACTTGATCTGAACCCTCTAGAAGCAATCAAGCAGAAGAAATGAAAGTTTTGATGAAGAACAGTATGGAAAACTTATGAATGAAAGCATTGTGAGATCTAGAACTAAAGGTTCTCCCAGATGGAGGGAGAGGACTATGATGATAGCTTGTTCCAGACATACCTTTACCTGAGACATTATATCTTGTGCAATATTCATGGGTTGGAGCTTACATCAGATGAATGTAAGGACTGTTCTCCTCAACAGAGTAATCAAACAAAGAAGCGTATAGCAACCTCAAGGTTTTGAGGTATACCAGAAGGAGACTCTAGTATGCAAATGGAAGGAAATCTTGTATGGATTCAAACAACTTGGTGCAAAGCCTCCAATGCACAACAAAAGCATGGTGAAAAACTTTCTATAACAAAGATATCGTATCAGAATGGTTACTCAGAAGTCCAGGATAATGGATTGCTAATCCATGACAAACTCTCATGATGACAGAAGAAGTGCCACTTGGATATGTTCCAGTTTGACCCTTGCCACGATGTTAATGAGCTAGCAGGAAACAAAAGAGCTGAATCCAACTATGATATACTGTAATGATCAGAGTTATATGAAGCCTTCAGAGAAAACCAATGTTCCAGAAAGACCGAAGTACATTGAGATCAAGCATTACATTCTCCATGATGAAGTCCAGAAAAGAGAAGTGGTTCTCCAATATATCTCCACAGATGAGCAGATAAGCAGATATTTTGGTAAAGCCTCTGTCCAAGATGAAAAAGTTTGCGTACTCAAGAAACAAGTTGGAGCTCGTGGAGACGACTTCCTTATTGAAAAAGGAATATATGACTCCCAGGTTGGGAGGGAGCACTAATGTGTTATTGATTTATGGAAAGTCATTTTTCAAGTCTGAAAAATGGTCCAGGATGAGCAGTTCCTTTCCAGTTCAGAAAGTGGTTTGATATTTTTGATGGACATGCATTTTCCAGTTCGGAAAATGGTCCAGATCGAATGGTCATTTTCGTAATGAAAATGGTTCAATGGATTGCTGATGTACCATAGACAACGATTCCCCTTGTGGCTAGTGTGGGGGAATGGTCTAGGACAGTCTTTCTTCTTGACGGTCACTCTCGAGTCTCAGTAGTGCTCAATAACACTGGTCCGCCTCGCCGGATAGTCATTCTTTTGAAGCTCACAGTTGTGAGCAGTTTCACAGAATGGTCCGTTTTGGAGGTTGGTGCAGGACAATCATTCCCTAGGGCAGATTCATTCTCTCCAGGTTGCACTTTGTTTAGTGTCGGAGGAATGGCCCAAATAGGTGAATGGTCCAACCTCAGAAATTAGGACAGTTATTCTTCCTTGCTTGAGAACAATAGTCCAGATAGCTCATTGTTGATGTTTTACCCTCTGAGGGCAGATGCTCTTTCAAATCTCACAGATGTGAGTAGAAGAATGGCCTAGATGATTCGGTTTATATCATAACATTGTTTTCTGTGCAGGTTGATATCAGATGATATGATTATTATGGAGACTGTATGTCTCTGGACAGCAGATGCATGTTATTGTGGTGGATGTGTTCCACTGATTGTGACTATACGTCACTGATCAAGTATCTGTGTGCTACTTGGTGTGGTAGTGTACCACTGGATTGTAGTTGTGTACTACTATGGATAGACACAGTTGTGTTCTATTGAATGACATTGTTCCAATTGCTTTGAAGACTATCAGTGGTGTTGGAAATGATTATCAGCTAGATGGATGACCAATGGACAGAGATTCCCTAGATGAAAAATGGTCCAGGACATTTATTCTTCTAGGACATATGCTCGAATTAGAAGAAAGGTTTTTGTATCACTCCTTGGAGTGAGTGACTTACTCAGCGTCATGTCTGATTACTCAGATGGAGTATGGTTTCGAGAGATGATGCAGTTGATGTTGTCAGATAACACTGATAGTGATGATGATGTTTGTGATATAATCATGAGATAGTCTGTACGAATATGATGATGCTACCGATTCAATGGTATGTTTGTGCTCAAGACTATTGCCTTCAATACCTCCCTTGCTAGGAGGGAGTGTTGACATTATGGTAGCTGCGGGAGGTATTTACCTCCACGTGTAACCCTGACGAGAATAGAATATTCCGGGAAGCAAGAAGATACCCTAATTAGTTGGCTAATAACCCTAGAAGACAAGTCGGCTCAAGAGAATGATTTGTATTAGGTTATTAGCCTCCAAGAGAAGAAGTCGACTAAAAGGAAATGTTATATACTAAGTAATTAACACCCAGAATGAGAAGTCGGCCCTGACAGTCTTGCAGAAAAAGAGTATAAATACAGGAGGCCAGTCTTCATTCTGGCCAATATTCTCAAAACTGCAGAAGCACACTTGTGCGCACTGCAGTTGGCTAGTTTGTGCGCAAGTCTTGGGAGGAGCTGCTGCCGCCAGTTTTGCATTTTATATTTTCAGTCTCTCTTTGGGTTGGACTCTCTGATCAGTCTTGGTTATTCTTGCTTGGTGCACTATCCCTCGAGGGAGGTGCACTATCTTGTTTGGATATCTAGCCTAGGGTTTTCTTCCAGAATCATTCTCTGTCAAGGTTAAGGTGCTCGGGGGTGGCTTCGGCCTATGGTTGGGTGACAATATTGCTATATTTTCTATGGTTAAATGAGCACATTCATTACTTTCTAACAGAGAGGGGGGGGGGTCAAACTGCAGAGAGAAGGAAAGAAGTGCATGATCGGCAAGGGGGATGGGGGAGACCAAGAGGTGATGAATAAAAGGGAGCAAGTTTTGGCTAGCGAGAACATAATCAACTACACTCGCACCCCTGCCATGTGGCCAGCAGGTGAAGAAGCGAGAGTTTGGGAAACAGGGGAGACCATTTAAAATCAACAGCTCCTGGGATTCCCCCAGCTGCAAAAGATGCTTACCATAAACTTTAGTGGGCCCCAAAGCATCATTTGACATCCGGTGAAGCCCTACTGAATCTGGATCTATCCCTTGGGTGCACAGCACATCCTTTGATCGATCATGAAGAGGAACCTGGAGATCTTTAGTATGAACATTGAAGTCACCTAAGAGGATGACCTCCCCCACAATGGAGTATTGAGTGATGTAGATGTATAAATCTATAAAGGGGTCCCCATTTGAGCCATTATGGATGGAAAATGGTGAAGAGGCTGGGGGGAAGTAACAAACTGCAATATATATGTCCCTCAGAGGGGAGACTCTGATGCTAATGCGGATCCACATAAACCTGGCAAACTCATCTTTGACTGCCAAAAATAATTTGTTTTGGAAAGAGTCACTATCCAAGCAAGCAACTCCACCTGATCCTCTAACCCTGCTCGAGCTCCTTGTCTATTGCTTGCAAACTAAAAACCAATGGTAACCTGCAATATCTGGGAGAGGAAAAACATGGCTCGCATGAGTCTTGGTTTCGAAGAGGATGTGTGCTGATTCAAAAGCATCATATAAGAGTCCCAATGATGACCATAAAGATCTATTGCCATTCCAGCAGCGGATTGAAATGCCTGTACCCTGTTGCCTCCCCAAACGGGCCCGCCATTTGGAAGCTCCAGTTCGGGGTTCCCACCCAGGTGGAAAGGAGTCCCAAATGACTGCCCGAAGATTCCTGATAACTCCCCATTTCTTGCTTGTTGTGCTGCCATAACCTTTTCTTTGGATTGTTTAAGCTCCACAACTTGTGCTCTACTAAGTTCCTCGTCCAAGAATATCCCACTGGGAAGAGAAACCAACTTCTGCTTGGTCCTAAGGATGCAGAGTTGATCGGTTGTAGTCCTGAACTTGAGGAAGAGAGTGGAGTTGTAACCCAGCCAAGCTCTGTCCAGAGCTATATCGGGGAGGCTAAGGGTATCCTGAAGGAAATTGTTCCCCACTTCCATAGGATCCGGAGATGGGTGAGGTAGGGGGAGACCTCTCACTTTGAGATTCAATTCCCTTGCTCGTCTGGTGTGTTCTTCCACAAGTTTTGCTTGCACTACCTCCTCCACTGCTGCAAGAGGGGGAGGAGGAGTTCTATCCTTCCCCTGAACCACCTGTGCCCAAGAATTGATGTGTGTTTCAGTTTCTTGCTTGAAGGTGGCCTGTTGGGATCGGATTTCTTCCTGCTTGCTTCTAAGATCAAGAATTTCTGCGTGTAACACATCATTTGGAGGGTGGAGAGTTTCCTGCTCTTTTCTTTCATGTAATATCTTCCTAAGAGATAAGTTATCCACTTCAACATCCGAAACTCTGGCAAAGAGGGTGTGTATTTCTGAACGGAGCTTGTTATTTTCAGTTTCAAGAAATTCCATTTTACGCAACATTTGTTTTACCTGGGATGTCCAAAACGAGAAATCTGACTCCGTGGCTATATGGATCGGGCTGTAAGTTGATCCCTGAATGTTATTGCGCAAATTGGTCCCTATTGTTGAATTCGCTGAGCGCTTTGGACCTTACATCCACTGTGTCTTCCTGCATGCTGCGGTGTCCAACTGGATGGTTCAACCTTTAGCTTTGAAATCAAGCAAGTTTGAGGATGGCGGTGAGCAAGGGAGCGGATGGGTGACTGACTGGACGATCTCTGCTTGGTCTCTGCTGTAGACAGAGGTTGCTTCAATGAAAATCTTGGCAAAATTTCGAGTTGGCTGCTGGACTACGCGGGCTAAATTTCCCTCTCGAGCTGGTTGCTGGACCGCGTGGGCAAAATTCCCCTCAACTCAGACCCAGATCCAACAACAATATGGAAACTGCTCTTGGCCAAAAATAGTCTCTTCCTGGTGTCTGCCTTTGCTCTCAACAATCCCTGCTTCGACAGTCTCTGTCTTAGCCAGAAAGCGAGCTGGTATCCTCGACAGAACCCACGACAACCTCGTTTCGACAACCTCAAATTTGCTAGTTGCTCGACGGAGGTTCCCTGCTCGCGAGTCCTCGCTGGTAACTGCTCGTGATTCCCGATTGTTAGCTATATTGTGTGACGGCCTCTACTTGCTCGACGGCCTCTGGTATCTCTTGACGAAGCCTACAACCTCTTCTCAAAGCCTGAGAGGATCAAGATTGCTTGTGTCCCGTGCCTTGGCGTTTTGGCTGATGCTCGCATTTCGACTGGTGCTCGCGTCCCATGCCCTGGCGTTTGGCTGGAGCTCGCCCTGGTGCAGGGACTGATTTATTTTATTAAAAGGACAAAATTTTTCTTTTACAATCTCATTACATCACCAAACAAATTCTAATTCTTATTTCACTGACTGGGTGCTTGTTTGCTGTCCCAAGCTGTGACCCAATACTGGTGTCCTTTCCTCTGTTCTATTTCTCCTGCAGATGTGCCTTCTCTGTTTCCTCTCTTTTTTGTCTTCTTCCTGTGCAAACCGAAGCCCCCTTTCTTCCATCTTCTTTTTCCTTTATCCTCTCGTTCCTTGGAAGCTGAACCGTTCTGACCGTCCTATTTCTCCAATCATTTCTTGTTTTTCCCCACTCTGAATGTGTTGGAACACTGAGCAGTTACAACCGATCCGAATTCTGGACCATTTTCCAACTGCCTTCCTCCTAAATTGTCCGTCATATTCCATAAAAATCCACCCAAGACATGTGGAGTATGCCACGTGAATATGCGCACCCCTGGGGTTGTAACACTTCTCGGTGTTGCAACAACTGGGATTGCACACAGTGTTGCGGCAACTGGGATTTTGCATGGTGTTGTAGCAACGTCTTCATGGTGTTGCAGCAACTTTATCTGTCGCACGGTGTTGCGGCAACTGAAATTTAACACCGTGATGCAGCAACTGGAACCTCAGCACTTGATGTGTTACAACAACTGGAGTTTCAACACTTATTTCAACCTACATTTGCTAAGTTGAAATTGAAATGTTTTTGGTTGATACGCATTGTTCGAGGCTAAAGATGCTCCTGTATCTGGTAGTCAAGACCACATTGAGAATGGAGCCTTGGAGGATGGCTTCCTCTCCACTAACCTCATTAGTGAACCAAGATCCCATTGGCATAATGATTTGTCTTTTCATTTCACAATCTATTGACATGTGTAATGCCAGTGCATTTATTTTGCTGTATAACATCAGCATAAATTTAGCAATAAGGAATTTTTTGTTACAACTGTATAGGCTGTACAGACTGCAAGTGTACCTTTGTATATCTTTGGTAAAGGGTCCATGAAACCCACAACAAATTTGGAAGAGATGTCAAGGTTCCGTAATTCATTTAGACAAGCTCATAATTGCACCTGTCAGTTGTGAGGAATGCCCCCAAGTGGTGGAGTTGTGGGCCCTCTGGATTGAGGCAAAAGTTCCAGTTTAGGGATTTGCAGAGGATCCTCAAAGGCCCAGGTGGATGCTATTGAGGGAGAAGACTTTGAATGAGAGAGGGGTTTCACTACACTACTGGGGATACTGGGATGAAACGATGTGCTTGATGAGCTGTTTTACCGAGTCATTTTGGACAAAGACCAAGTTTTTGTTGCAATGGACTCTCATAAACACCTTAACCTTCTTCCAATCTCTCTAATCCACTACATGTGTGGCCATTGCAATGATACAATTGTCTCTTGCTGCATTAACTTGCTGAGTATTTTGTTTAAATTCTGATTGCCACTGATCCCATTTGAATTTAGCAATGTTGATATCACACTGAACTTTGCCCACATCCTTCCAGCACCGATTATGTCCTTTCTTAACTCCCCCCAACTCACACGGGACACAACTCCGCTTATTGCAGTGCAATGCACCATCTTGTGCCAAGATGACAAAGAAACCAGGCGAAGAAATAGACAGTAGCGTAGACTTAGAGTTGAGGGAGGGGAGGGGAGCTCCCTCTGAAGCTCAGAGTTGGTGAATGTTGACGGCCTTAAGATATCAGAGCTAAAACAATGATACACCACAAACCTGAAATGATCAGGGTATGTCTCCTGTCTCGGCAATTTTACCCACATTGAAAACCCAACTGGATTGCCCTGCAGTTCATAATACCTTGCTCAAGTGAAAGCAGGAGTGGAGTGATACAATGTTGCTGGTTCATAACTATCCATTAATTCAGAAGGAAGAAATTTGTAGCAGGGATGCCTATGTTATTTCCCATCATTTATAAGATAACTCTGTGGGTGGGGTTTGAAAGAAACTCCCCCCATTTATTTGACATAAGCCAAAACTTCATCTGCAGCCAAAATTGCTTGTTTTGCAATTGAGTTTTGATGTTGAAGGACATGGAAGAACTCAATCTTATCAAAACCCCACACTTCCAGTATTATTCTTTTTATGAAGCGAGCTAGGAATGGTTGTTTAGGAAGATATTTGCTCTGAACTGCTCGAAGAATTATCATTAAGTTGCCCACCACGGATGTCTTCTTGGGTCCTTGAGCTTTAAAAAGTAAGAGGCCTCTAAATAGAGCTAGAGCTTCCGTATCATTATTTGTGGCAATTCCAAATCCCCATGCATACTTAATTTCTTGATATCTTCCGGATTAAAAAATGACTCAAAAATGCCTCCCACTGCACCTGACACCCCTACGATAAGTTATACTTTCTACTAGGCATTGCATACAAAGAAATTAAGTAGGCAATCTGTGTCACTGAAAACTCCTTTTAAGTTGGGTCATGTTATAATAGCAGTAATGATTGTTGGAATATAAATTTTGATTATAATAGTCACAATAATAGCAGGCATAGAAAACATTAATAAAATCATTGATAAGACTAGTAGTAGTAATAATGCCATTAGTTATGTTTACCATGTAAAGTGGCTCTGCTTGACCAAAATATTTTATATTGATATAAAATAGCTTTGCAGAAGCATGTTATCACACAAATTGTAGGTTGGGCAAAGCCCGTCCCAAACCACAAGAGTGTGACAACTATGGGAGTACCTACCCACTGCCACCTTAGATAGACACACCTCTCGCTTTAGTGATGATAGATCACCACAAAGGGGGAATCCTGGTGACCCTAAGGGGATTGAGATGGAAAGTGAGAAGATGATGGTGAAATCTCCTATAGGTCAGATTTAGAGAAGGATAAGGGCTTGGAGATGAAGTCTTGTTGATGAAGGATGGTTGCCAAAGTATTGTGTACCTGCAAGACAATATTAAACCTGCCCGGAACAAGACACACGATAGATATACAAGCCTTGAATTGAGGGGAACATGCAAGAAACCTTGCTGTCCTAAAATTGCAGCAGAACAGATATATATATATATATATATATATATATATATATATATATATAAGATGTCAATAGCTGCAAAATTAACCATGCAAAACACCAAATAATTATTGGACAGTCAAGTACTAAACATGTAGGTAATATCCCAATACTTAGACACAAGTTTTGATGGTGAAAGAGGGCTGCAAAATGATGTTATCAACGACATATTAGGGCAGCCTTGTGGCTATAGCAAACTTTTGCTACAACAGCAAGTTCTATCCACTGAAATTCACAAGAAAAGTGGTAGAAAAAGTGGCAAAGATGATTAAAGAGAGGTCTACTGCAGCCCTAATAGCTGTAGCTTTAAATTACAACAGAAATAAGAATCACTTGGCTAAGCTAGATGCCCTAGTGTCTCAAACAAGCTTATAACATGTAAAATTGATTCCAACTTGAACAAATGCAATATCATCGAAATTCATGATTACCAATGCAATGATTTTATTTCTCCAATGCAAATTAGACTAGTGCCTTTATACTCCTCCAAGGGTTTTGAACATTAACAACCATGAAACAAGAAATACTAGCAATATGCGGAAAATTCCTTACCAATTCCACTAGATAGCAAGATAAAACCCTTTTTATCAAGTATGTTCCATCACAAAGCAAAGAGAAGCATCCATGAGAGATAGCGCACCACTTCTTCCACAAGAGTCAAGTACTAGCATCCAAATAGCAAGAGAGAGAGAGATATGCGATTTGCCCAAGAGTGACAAAAATTTCAGCCAAAACATATGTAATTCTCAAGTGTTATGATATGATAAAATGAAATGTCATGACCTTTATTTATACAAGGTTTCACTAACCAATTTGTCCACTTAACTAAGGGTAAAACACAAATTAGGTAGGTCGACCTCCTAATTTGCCTCTTTACAAAATATAATTTGAGTTTACAAAATAAGTAAGCCCTAAAAGATGACGTCATCCCTCCTCGGGGTGACGTTTTGGCAACTTGAGTAAGTTGTTGGGCTTCCAAAGGCCTAATCTCCATGGTGCAAGGTTCTTCCTCCATCAAAAATGCCAAGTCATCATCAAGTCACCTATCACGATCAAACCCTAGCCCCCAAGTGAGATGCCATGCCCTAGAAAGTGACGTTTTGAGCCTCCAAGGTCAAACATTGGGCAAAGGGGGGCTAACTTTACTTCTTCGGGATGTCATCTCCTGCCTCCAAAGGCAATGTTCATCATCTAGCTTGCCCCTAGACGTGGGGTATGGCATCCACTCTATGGGATTCATGCCCCAAAGAAGGCCTAAGCGAGGCTTGTTCCTTCACAAATGTCCACCAAGCAAGGTCCTGCAAAGAGCCATCTAAACATTTAACACAAGAGCCATCTAAACATGTGCATCAAATCTATCTTTTCAAATTAAACAAATGCTCAAAGACCCTATGCAATTTGCCGAATTTAGATATGGGAGGGGTGTCACGATGCCCTATTGAGTGAACCAATTCCTCAAGTAGGGGAGGTTCCCAAGGACAATCCTTTCTAAGTCATGTAGTGGGTGTGGAGTGGATGGGGTTGGACTTCTAGGTATGGGGTTTCATGACATACAAGGGCTTGTATTGTCTCATTTATGGGTTCCTTTTTAGAGGGTGTGCTGCCCTTCGTTCGCGATGTATGATTTTTCCAAGCCCCTTTGCCATTAATTTATTAGAGTATTTCCAAGTTGAAGCTAAAGTGGGATTTCTACCTAAGCTTGAGAAACATTGCCCACATTAACTCTACCTTGGTCATACTTGACCATACTTCCCCAAGTTGAAGACGATATGTGGGACTTCTACCTAAGCATGAAAAACATTGCCCACACATGCTCAACCTTGGTTGGCATGTCCAATTAGTAATTTATTTTACGGGTCCCTCAATTTTTTGTGAGAAATATTTCATTTTTCTCGGGATCCTTGGGCCAGCCTCTGGAAGGTTTATGATTGGCTTTTATCTTTTTCCAGCTACAAGCCTTTGGGCCTTCAATCCCTACTTCCCATGAAATGAGGTACATGCCCTTCTTGGGTCAATAAGCCGGATGACCTAAAAGATGGGGACATGGAAGATAATAAGTAATGGGAAATGGTAAGTATGAGTGGGAACGGTACGACAACCCTTCAAGGAAAACTGCTGGTTACAACCCGTTCCCCAAGGGTGCTCACTTACTAGGAAATCATGACACTCATCAAGGTGAAATAAGGCAAAAAACATAATTTCCAAGCAAAACATTCCATAATCAAGAGACGTTTTAATGCAACATATTCAAATGCCCCAAGTATTAAAGTGACACTTACCATCATACTTGACTTGTTACATGATGCAGCAAGATCCACTGTCTTTCGGAAGCAAGCTTGTGTGGTGAATGCCATCATGATGAATGGAGAAGTATGGTGGTGAGGTGGGCATCCATCTGTGTGAGTGGACACTAATGGTCAATCCATCTCTCTGTACTCCATGTCTGCAACCTGAGGGCCTCGAGACATCATCTCCTTAGTTATCCCTAGGAATGAGGGATAACAAGGCCAATTCAAATCCTGTTGAATATTGTTTGGGGTTTCTTCTGAAACAGGTCATTTGAGCAAATTGTCTTGAATTGTACGGCTAGTGAATATTTTCGTCCAAATCATTGTAGGAAGTTTTATTTGTTAAGAGGATGCATTTAATTGAAAGTAGATACTAATTGGGTCAAGACCTTCTAAGTTCTAGTTGTGCGAAGAGGTGCTCTACAGCCCAGTATGGGGGAGATGTAAAGGGGCAAAGTGTTATGTTATAATTATAATTATAATAACAAAGTCGGCTCAATTAAAAAAAAAATAATATTTATAAAAATAAAGTTGGCTTAATCTCGAGAGATTTGATCCCTCTCGGCACTTGATAGATCCGGGGTTAAGATGGATCTATGCTGGTCTTAATTCTGATCGGTCATAACATGAGCTAGGAAAGTTGTGTGCTAGTTTTGACTACTATGTGTTTTTATAAGCCAAATGTCTTTATTTCTATTTATTGTGCTATGCTTGTGTTGCCCTTTTGATTTCTTTATATCTGGATGAACTTAATATTGCCATAGCCTCTGATATGTGTAAACTGTCACAATGTAAGGAATATATTTTCACTTGTACAATTCCCTTCAGGTTCATGAAATGAAATATAATCTAGATGTTTTTTGTGTTTTTATAGAAAACATTGCATGGTAGTACATAGGAATGAGAAAACTACACGATTGAGTGGTAAGAAGAAACAAAGGCTAAGAGTGGTGTGCCTATAATTCTAGCATTTTATTTTTAGAAGCAAGCTAGAAATTGTAATGCAGTATTCTGTGCAGGTTGGGGGTCCTGGTTCTTTAGCAGAGCTCAGTCAACTTTCAAAAGATGCAGATCTGGCCCCAGGGCAACCAGTTCATCCCGTGCAGTCTTCACTTGTGCATGGTGTTATAGGACGGAGAAGTGGTTCTGATCTTGGTGCAATTGGTGATAATCTAGTAGGTTCAATTGGGAGCCCTGGAGTGCATGATCACATTTATAGTCACCAGATGCTTGAGGCAGCATTTAGTGATCTTCCTCAACCAAAAGATTCTGAACGCTTGAGAAGTTATGTGCCGGTATGCAGAATTTGCACTTTCCTATTTTTCAATCTGCAAATAAATTTGGCTCTATTGCATAATCATGCTTTAGTGATAAATGTATTCTGATATGACTCTTGTGTGCATGATTGGGTGATTTTATCTTCATATTATTGGCCTTATATATATATTTCTGGTGTTCATCATATGTAATGTGCAGAAGCATCCTGCTGTAACACCTGCTAGCTATCCTCAAGCTCAAGCTCCGATTATTGATAATCCTCTCTTTTGGGATCGCTTGGATCCAGATGCCCTATTTTTTGCTTTCTACTACCAGCAAGTATGCCACTGTTTTTTCAGTTTGTGCTTCACAGTTAAAACCATCCTCTACATTAGAAATCCTGGCTTACACATCTATTCTGGTGTTACAACATTGCAGAATACATATCAGCAGTATTTAGCAGCAAGAGAATTGAAGAAACAGTCCTGGAGATACCATAGAAAATATAACACATGGTTCCAACGGCATGAGGAGCCCAAAGTTACAACAGATGAATATGAGCAAGGAACATATGTGTATTTTGACTTCCACATATTACATGATGATTACCAACAAGGCTGGTATGTAAATTTTTGAATTATTCCCTTTTTGTTAATTATTTTATTAGATTTTCTGGGAAAACTTGTAGCTTTTAATTGCTAACCAAGTGAAAAATAGTGCAGTGAGCTTATTTGCACGGTTGCATTTCTTTGGAATAAAACACCATTATAACTGAAATTACTACAGTAACGTAGTGTCTGGTCAATTCAGATGGTTCCTATATTGTTTGTTGTAAATCTGGTTGTTGCTGAAGTGTCATTTTGCATGTGTTGTGTTGATGTAAATATTAGCATATAATGGTCAATTAGATATTAGATTTAGGCATTAATAAAGTCAACTTGACTTTAGATTATTTTATGCTTTTATGTCTTATTTCACTTTATTATGTTTCTCGGTCTATCCCACATTCATAAAGTGGATTAACTTGACTTGCTTGTAATCCTATCTGAAGTGTTCAATGAATTTCAAAAGTTCAAAGCCTTGGTAGAAAAAGAGTCAGGTTGTCACATTACTCTCTTAGGTTTGATAATGGTGGTGAATTTTGTTCTGAAGAATTCATTAACTTTTGTGCTAAACATGGGATCAAAAGGCAATTCACTACACCTTACACTCCACAGTAGAATGGAGTGGTTGAAAGGTGAAACCGCACTATCACAGAGATAGCTAGGTGTATGTTGCAGAACAAGTGTGTTCCAAATAGGTTTTGCGCTATAGCAGTTAAGCAGAAGAATTTAGAGGAAGCATGGTCGGGAAGAAAGCCCAAAGTCAGTCATCTTAAAGTCTTTGGTTCTACTGCCTACACTTGGATTCTAGGTGAAAAGCGAACCAAGTTAGATCCAAAGAGCAAAAAGATAAAGATCACAGGGTATCCTTGGGAAGGCATCCCCATATAAAATTGATAATATCTATTGTGATTTAAGTAGGACTCAAACATGCATCAAAAACTATGCAACACAATAACATGTAGAATGTGAAACTATTTTCTTGGCTTGAATATATTTTGGAAACATAGTATTGAGTACCTTCTTTTATGGTTCAAACATGTTTTCCTTAGAAATGGTCTCACAGCCTCACACCTCTCAACCATAAAGTAGAGAATGTGCCAACAATGTGCGAAAGAGGTAGATTGATTCAAGGAATTTTGGAAGAACTTTGACTTCGTCAATAGAAATTAACCTTTTGTTGTATTAATTAGGGTGCTATTCAGAGTTCTTGTCATCTAGTGTATCATTTCAAGACCAAACATGTTGATGTCCATCAACACTACATTCAAGAACTTTCTATGATCATAACATTCAGATGCAATACTATTGTATTGAGGACTAAATTGTTCACATCTTCACTAAACCTTGACATTCAGTTTCAAACTCTGCTTGTTATGAAGTTGTCTTTAAGTGGGGATAAATGTTATGTCACTTCCCAAGTCGAGCTTAATGGGGATGCTAGTGATATGGTTTATGATCATTGATAATTTGTTATATTGACTTGTGCTCGTTGATATTATGTTCCATTAATTCATATTATTCAACTAATGAAATGACATGTGACATTTTTTAGTGGGAAATTAAAATATAAGGCAACGATCCTGTTCTTGTGTCAAGTTGTTATTTGATCCTATTTTAGTGCTTGGTTAAGTCCCATTTAGGAGTTAGTTGAGATATTTTTACAATCACAATGGTGTGATTGTGTGATTGTTATGACATTTTGTACTTGATAATTATTGATGGAGTGTGACCTGAGAATAAAGTTGTGATTGTTGAGAAAGGGTTTTTTTACCCCAGAGGGTTTCTCCACTGTACATTGGTTGTCTTTGTTTTTGTGTGCTGTGGAGACTCTACTTTCCTAAGCATTACACTGATCTTAAAAATTTATGGCGATCTCCAAATTTTCATGATTTGCAATTTGTTGGGTTCACTGCATTGACCTTGCAAACATGTGCCGCTGCTAAGCAATCGACTCCATGTCATCATTGCAGACTTTTTATCTCAAGGGTCGTTCCACATGAGAAAGACTTCGTTTCAATGTCCATGGACCACAACCATTCACCTCTTCAACAATTGACGCATGTTGACATTGTCTCTTTGCTTGCATACCTCCTCCACCTCACCATTGCTAGGCTAAAGATACACCATTAATCTCCTTGCACAATAAACTTGTCCAACTAGAGCTATCTATCAACTTTTTATCCCCCTTTCTTAATCTTGTCCTTTGGAAGTGAGATCACCTCTTTGTTGTCATCCTCGTCGTTGCTTCAGTTAAGGTCCAATTTGGAAAATTTATTAGTTTTGAAGCTTATTAACCAATAACCAGTCACTCAGATTGGCCAATGCATTTTCTGTTAGCTTTTGGTTTCTTCGAAAGTGTTTTCCCTTAACTAGGAGAGCACTTGATGGATTTTGAAGGGTTCTAGCTCCTAGCCCCTTCGTTTATTTTGACTTACATTTGGAGAGCTTAGATTGGGTGTATGCTTGCCTTGGGATCAATGCTTCTTGATGTGGTAGTTGGCACATGTGGCATATTTGGCATTGTCTACAAGGGCACACTCGTTGAGGAGGATGGGTTCTTGGCATGTGTGGAATAATTGCTTTGGAGGAGGGAGTTAGGCACTTGGAGGTTGGGTGCTTGGCCCTAGGAGCATGTAACCACCTTATAGATAGTTTGTGGAGGAACACTTGAGTTGAGGATCCATTGATTGGAGGGTGCAGCATCTTGGAAGAGTGCTTGACAATGTGGGCATCTAGATTGGAGGGCACACCACCTTGGGGGTTGGACAAACCCTATCGTGACATGTGGACACTTTGCTTTTAGGGGTGCTCCATTAGGGGCTTTGTTTGTTTACTTAGCCTTGGGTTGCTTGTGGACTTAGTCCATGATTTATTGTTGGCCTGTCTTACCTTAGTCTATATAAAGGGAGGAGAGTGTTTTTGTTAGAACAACTTTGTATCTTAGAGATTGATAGTTGGTGTGATTCTAGCTATTTGGAGAATCTTGGAAGATCATGTATTATTTTTGTAACAAGGATTAGTGTTGTTGGAATGCTAGTGCTAGGGTTACTTGAATTGTGAGATGCAAGCGTTAGAGTACTGTAGTTTGTGGGATGCAAGTGTGGGACTCTCCTTGATAGCTTGTGTGATGCAAGTGGGAGATCTTGGGGTTTGATAATGTTGCCTAGTTCGGAAGCTCCAGGGATTGGCTTATAAAGCTTGGTGGGATGCATTGCTTGACCTTTGTATTTCTGGTTAGGATTTGCAGTGATTGTGGATGCTTTTTCTAGGGTTTGGGATGCATTGAAGAGTCCTTGCTTGGGATGAGCTGGAAGGACTTGTACCAGCTTGGGATGAGTGGAAGTATTGTACTTTTTGATATCGGTAATAATATGAAATGTATGATTGCTGTCCTAAATTTGTGATTGCAGATCTGATTTTTCTCATGTATTGAGCAAGTTTCCTCTCTGTTTTAGTCTGCTGATTTATTAGGAAGGACTTGTACCAGCTTGGGATGAGTGGAAGTATTGTACTTTTTGATATCGGTAATAATATGAAATGTATGATTGCTGTCCTAAATTTGTGATTGCAGATCTGATTTTTCTCATGTATTGAGCAAGTTTCCTCTCTGTTTTAGTCTGCTGATTTATTAGGACAGCACAGTTGATTGTTACGTTTTAGCATGCTTGATGAAACTTTCGGATTTGGTTTGTTGCTGTTATATTTCTGCTATAATTGAAATAATTTTCACATCTGCGTATTGAGATAGATCGCGCCCTAAGGGCTGTTAAAATGATCTATGCTTGAAGTATTTTGTGGTATCTACATTCCCGAGTTTGCCTAGAAGTAGTGTTGGGAAGATTTGAAGTTTCTTGTAGCGCCAAAACTAATAAAAGGAGGAAGATAGAGATAAAGATAGCTATTCGTGGGAAGGGATATAGAGATGGATGGAGGGTGGACTTCTTTCCAATTCCAAAAAGTTTAGTGTTAGCAAGAGAACCCATTCCTTATCAGCACCAAGGCAGAAAAACTCTTATGAAGCAGACCTGTGGCCTCATAGAAATGAGGTGGAAATTTCAGATCGAGGAGATTTTCAAAATTTGTACATTTTCTACCACCACTTCATGTTTTATAGAGACTGTTTGAAGTTCTGAAATCTAATTGCCTTTGCAGCTTTGCAGTTCATGTAAAGTGTCATAACATTGAATGCCATGACCCTTGGTCTCGTGTCTTGGTTCATGGCATGCAAAATCATAATATTATCATATCAAGAGTGCATAGTGATGAGGTGAGAGGGCATTGGGAAACATTGAAAAGATGATCATTGAACAAGCACACTTGGTGTCTCTCAATCTCAGTGTCTTTTTTCATGGCACATGAAATCATAACATTATCATATCAAGAATGCGTGGCGATGAGGTGAGAGGGCATTTGCAAACATTGAAAAGATGATCATTACACAAGCACACTTGGTGTTTCTCAATCTCAGTGTCTTGGTTCATTGCATATGAAATCATAAAGAATGCGTGGCAATGAGGTGAGAGGGCATTGACAAACACTGAAAAGATGACCAGGACCATCTTTACCAACAATAACGATCATTGAACAAGAATTCCACTTTTTCATGCCAAATGTTAAAGTAAATCCACTCAAATTACGAGTTTGGAATGGCAGTGAGACACATAAGTAAGAGGAAGGAATGGGAAAATAATATATGTTCTAAATTCTCAGACACTTGATCAATAGAGATAGAGGCGACTCACAATATACAATAGGAATGCCTTTAGTTGTGATGAATACTTATCAAGAAAGGTGTCAGAATTTGTTGTAATGTTGTCTAATGGGTTGATATAATTGTGTGTCTCACTTGATGTCCTAGTCGGGTTAGTTTGCCAAAACTGCAACTGGTTGGTTTACCCTAGGTACTATTGCCACCTTATACATACCTGGGAGACGTGGAAGAAATCTTCAATCCATTCGGTGTGTCCTTGGGGGCAAGTAAGAGTTAAGGTGCTGTCACCTAATCTTCAACTCCTCTATCTAGGCTAACTCCTAGCGAAGCCAAGGGGGTAGTCCCTAACAAATATACTAAGGCTTGAACTAAACTAAGTACAAAAAAATGAGTCTAGGAGTTCATTCTTTCATTAACTAGCATAAAACAAAAACACATAGATCAATTATTCACTATGATATATATCAAACATACACTTGCATAAAATGATACTTAAGACACAATTGTTAGATGCAAGTAAATTCAAATTTGCTTCCAAATGAATGACTAAAAAGAATGTGAAGCATATGGCTTTGCAAAAAATGTGTAAATGAGACCAGTGCATTAAAAGGATTCGTGGGCAATGTAGATTGAGTATTTTATTTAGGTAAATTAATGGTAGATTAATGAAAGGTTGCGTGGCCTCTTTAGAGGCTACTTATTTGTTTGGAAACTTGCAGAGAACTTACCGAAGCCCTAGGGACCTCACTAGTAAGTTCACTAAAGGTGCCGGATGTCCATATATAAAATCCAATACTAAACATAAGCTGCATAAACAAAATATAAAGAGGAAGGGTTAGAGAGATTTGTTACAAAGGATGCCCCCATGGGCATCAGATGTCATCACTGAGAAGCAATTTGAAAAGTTGTCTGCTCACTGATAGTTTTAACCTTTACACTGTTCAACTGGCTGAAGTAGGAAATACATGAACCAACCATGTCATGGATGAAACAAAACCTCAGATGTCTGAAAAATCCTTGTCCGAGATGACTTGTCGAAGATCCTTTTCCAAGCTTTATCAACTTGGAGTTTTTCCTGGGAATAGACTGCCCAAGAAACATGTGTTTGTTTTTATTCAACCAAACTTTGAAGTTTGGTAAGTCTTGTAAATCTTTAATGAAGCTCCGCATTGGACTATCATGGTGGAAGGCTAACCACTGCTCATAATGATCTGGAGTTGATAAACTGAAGCTATCTTCCCATTTCCCATTATCTGTCATTAAGTCATCTGATGGTTGAGAGATTGGAACTGGAACTATAGCTATCAAGGAATCTGCTTCACTGATTATTTCAAGATCATCACAATTATTGAATATTTTTTCTGAGGAGATGGACCCTTTGGGAGGAGGGCGAGGAGTTGAATTATCCGGATTTTCAATAACTTCAAACTCAATTTCCTGTATTTCCTCTTGATCGATTACTGACTCATCTATAGTCTTTTATGAAATTTCCAGATGAAATTCCTTTTCTTGTTCATTGTGAAGCTCTGGCTCTATAGGGTCTGAATAATCAACACAAGCTTTTGCCTCTGCAAGGAGAGATTCCATGGCCTTTAACTGATTTGCATAGATAAGTTCTATGGCTTGAATGACTTCTTCCTTACTGGAATCTGGTGAAACATCTGAACTGACTGTCTTTATAACTGGAGGTTCCTTCTCCTCCCACTATTCCATGAAAGCATCAATCAATTCTTCGCAAGTTCTGACTTGGTTATCTTTGAGCTCCGTGAACTAATCAGGATCATCATCAAAGGACAAGATAAATAACTTCATTTTTATATCCTCATATAAGGAATTGCAACACCATTTATTGAAGCAATGTGAAACTTTCTTAACATGACGTCTAACATCAATAATATTATTACTTTGAAAACAAGGCAAATTTTGTAAGGCATTTTTTGGAATTATATGTCGATAACCACTTATTGCAGAGAAATCAATAGGTCTATAAAGATCATCCATTTCTAAGCTAGACTCATTAGAAAAAGAAAAGTCTAACAGAAATGGACTGGGACCCAAAAGTTATTAAGGATCCTACAAGAAGACAGCTTGGCTAACTTCCTCCAAAAACACCTTCGGGTTTAAGGATGAAGCTAAGCAAACCGTGAGTTCCTCTTTGCAGAATACTTTGTCAAATTATTTTGAAGTGGAGTCGCCACATGATCAAGTTTTTTCTAAACAAACAAGAAGCATCAAACAAAGCAAAAAGGCAAAAAGGAAAACAAAAAGTCGTACTCCAGGAACAGAAAGATTTATCCCCGGCAACGGCGCCAAAATGTTGTCGCCTTATATACAACTGGGAGACATGGAAGAAATCTTCAATCGACTCGGTGTGTCCTTGGGGGCAAGTAAGAGTTAAGGTGCTGTCACCTAATCCTCAACTCCTTCGTCTAGGCTAACTCCTAGCGAAGCCAAGGGGGGTAGTCCCTAACAAATATACTAAGGCTTGAACTAAACTAAGTACAAAAAAATGAATCTAGGAGTTTATTCTTTCATTAACGAGCATAAAGCAAAACTACATAGATCAATTATTCACCACGATATATATCAAATATACACTTGCATAAAGGATACTTAAGACACAATTGTTAGATGCAAGTAAATTCAAATTTGCTTTCAAGTGAATGACTAAAAAGAATGTGAAGCATATGGCTTTGCAAAAAATGTGTAAATGAGACCAGAGCCTTAAAAGGATTCGTGGGCAATGTAGATCGAGTATTTTATTAAGGTAAATTAATGGTAGATTAATGAAAGGTTGCGTGGCCTCTTTAGAGGCTACTTCTTTGTTTGGAAACTTGCGAAGAACTTACCGAAGCCCTAGGGACCTCACTAGTAAGTTCACTAAAGGTGTCGGATGTCCAAAACGGGTGGGAAGCCAAGTCTCGAGAGGGCTCGCTTTACTTCACAGATTCCCTTTAGGCGTTTTCCCACGCATTACAGTAGCAACTATTGCGATTTCCCTAATTATTCTATCACCATTGACCAACCCAGCATATATGAAACTTACTCATAGCAGATCGAGACTAGCTCGCAATTGGAAGGGTAAGAAACTGCACTGGGAGCTGAGGGGAGTTGTTTATTTTAAACAAATAATCAAATACTGAAATTGAAATGTTTTGTAATTACTAGAGTCTTCACTGACCAGCCGCTTTCGAGGAGCTGAGGAAACGATTTATTTGCCAAATTGAAAATTGCAAAATGAGAACACTGAAAATGAAAGCAAACTAAACAATTAAAGATTACTGTGATTGAAAGAGTGAGGCCTCCTTAGCCTCACTTATTTTATTGATATTCTTTACAATTGCCTTTCTTTCTTTTGGAAGACTTATGATCCTTATAACTTGGGATCACAAGTATTACAAGGTTTTCTTTGAAACTAGTCTTCAATGGTTCACTTTCGGGATCAAAACAACTCCAATCTTAGTCAAATCGGGCAGAGTTTCTCCCTCTTTATTCAATGACCTAGTAGAAAAAAACGAACAAATTAGATCAAATTCCCCTAAAGACACTTTTAAAAGTGCCTCGAAAAAATGAAAATTTAAACTCAACTTTTCTCCAATTTTTTTTTCAAGTATAAAAGAAGATTTTTTGGGATTATAGACAACTTAAGAAACTAGAAAAATGCTCTCTTTAGTCAGCTTTATCTTGTTATAAAACATAAAGTAAAGCTACCAAATAGCTCAGTCTAAGCAATTAAACACTTTACTTTTTGCCTAAAGAAATCTGAATAAAGAACATGCAAAAAGTGAAATTTATTCCTAGATCTAGCTTTGATTATGAGATGAAACTTTTGCCTAGATCTAGAAGGTCATGCATGCATAAGATTTCAATTAATTCAACTTTAAAATGAACTATCTTTGCATGCAAAACAAAAAGTAATTTGAAGAAGAATTTTAAATTTAAGAAGAGATAGAGAAAGAGAGGGTTTTCTCTTTGAAACTTGAATCTTGGGCTATGGGGTCCTTTGATCAATGAAAGAGGGAATTGCTTTTCTATTTCTTGAAGAAGTTGAAGGATGGATCTCTTATCCAAGCTTGAGTAACCTGTTTGATCTTTTCCAATCCTTGCAAACACTTGTTAGAAAAATATTTCTTACAAAAGAGATTTGAAAACACACATTAGTTCATTGGAAAAATATGCATATTTAAATCTATGAATATAGGAAGATAATAGGATCTAAGCAATAAACAAATTGAATAAATCCTATCCTATTATGTGTTAACACACCTTCAAGGCTTTATATGAAGTAGATTTACAAAAATTGAATTAAATACCAAGTTACCTCAAGATCATGTACAATTGTCCAAGCATCCACACATTACAACAATGACTATAAACCTCCAAAGTCTTTTATTCAATCTTCCAAAAGAGTGTTACAAGAGTATTACAATAGCAAGCATCAACTTCCAAGCTCCAACTAATTTGAGAGGAGGGATCGACCTTCTTAAATAGCCAAGTGAGTGGTTAGTGGACAGTGAAAGACAGAAGAGAATGTGACTGTAGGTTGCAGAGGATCTGTGTGTGTGAAGTAAAGCAAAACCCTAAGTTGCTCAGAAGTATACACAGGGTGTGGTATAGACTGGCCACATACATACGCGAGTTGTACTATCTATAGGGCGCATACATACGCGTGCTGCACTACCGACAGGTCGCGTACCTATGACATATTGATATCTGTTGAGGATTGTTGCCTCATCTCAGTTGGTGCTGAGGGTGTAAGCTGAATCTTGCATTATAGAGTTGGTGCTCTTGTAGAGTTGTACTCTATTCAGTTGTTGTTGAAAAACCCCAAGGATTGTAGTCCGTAATAAAAAGAAAATTGTACATACATCTTGTGTTCTTTGTGTTCCTTGTGGTGATGATTTGTTGATGATATATTGCTCATATATGTTCATATCTAACTGGTTATAAATGACAACAATGAGTTATGAATTAATGGTGATTGCTAACTAATGACTTTTGTGTAAGACAAAAGTTTTGGGAAAAGAGCTCTACACTGTTCACCCCCCCCTCAGTGCAGTCGGTGTGTCCAACAATTGGTATCAGAGCGGGGCCCTCACTATAAGCTTTAACAAGCTTGGAGGAGATCCATGGAAACAAATGGATGATGAAGTTCCAACTTGATGAGGAAAACTATTCTACTTGGAGAATAGAAATAAGAGTGCATTTGAAGGAAATGGGAACGGGTATTTGGAAGGCAGCCATTGGTGGATTAGCCTCCTTGAAGAACAAGTCAAAGTTTGTAGCTCAAAGGGAAGGAAAGAAGAATGATGCATTGGCTCTCAAGACCATTCTTAGTGGACTCTCAAGCCCTATCAAAGAGAGCATGGGACAATGCACTTCCGCCAAGGATCTATGGCTAAAGCTAGAGAAGACATATCAAAGCAAGAAAGACGATATTGAAGACCACTCCATCAAGATCATTAAAGGTAAAGAATCTTCAAAAACTCTTGAATGCATTATTTCTAAATGTGAGCTTGAAGACATTTCAAATGAAGGCAAAGAATCAAGTGATGATGTTAGCACAAAGGAAGATCTTGAAGAAATTTCAAATGAAGGCAAAGAATCAAGTGATGATGTTGGCAAAAAGGAAGATCTTGAAGATATTTCATATGAAGGTAAAGAATCTTCACAAACCCTTGATTGCAACAATTCAAAATATGATGATGTTGAATTTTTCTCTACAAGTGAAGAAGAAAATCTAGAGATAGTTTGTGTAGAGGTTGATGGTAGTTATCCCATAGAAAGAATAGAAGATCTATTAGAACTTGAAAAGAACGTAGAAGATGGTTTATATGAATATAGCAATGACCATTATTATATAGACTATAACTATCTTTCGGATAACACTAAGAAGTTTCTTAAGAAGAGTCAAAGGCACATCTTGAAATTAAAGGAAATGCTCAAGAAACAAGAAGAGAGTAATAAGACTCAATTAGAAGAAAAGGAAGAAGAGATCACAAGACTAAAGAATGAAAAAAAAGATATGAAGGTAGATAATGAGATTAGCAAAAGTTTTGAAACTATTGTCCATCTCAAGACTCAAATTGAAGAAGCCAAAAGGGTAGAGGAACGGTTGAAGAATCAAATAAATGAAAAGGAAGAGCCATGTCATAAGTTAGAAGCTGAAATTGTTGATCTTAGAAAGAAAGTGGAGAAGTCAAACAAATTCTTGAATAGCTCACTAATCTTGAATGAGATCTTGGAAAGTCAAAGATCACCAAATGATAAATTAGGTCTTGGATACAATAGAGAAGCTACACATGCTGAAGCAAACAACTCAAAGAAGCATGAGGTAAGTCCCTCAAAGGATGAAGATAATGTTGCAAGTTAACCATCTACACAAGAGAAGGAAAGTTTCAAATGTACAAAGCAAGGAAGACATCAAGAAGCCATCCTTACACCTCAATGAAGATGGGCACCAAAGCAAAGGTATGAAATCATTTTTCATGGTCAATGCTATTCATGTAATGAATATGGTCACAAAGCTTTGGAGTGCAGATCTTATGCAAGGAGAAATGAAAGAAGATTTCATAACACCATAAGGTGTTGGAGATGTGATCAAGTAGGACACATTGCTGTTCACTGTAACACCATGAGATGCTATAGCTGTAGTGGATTTGGCCACAGATCCTAGGAGTGTTGGAACACAAGAAGAAGGTCTATGATGAGGACTTCACATAGCATGACTAAAAGAAGGAATGAAGCAAGGAAGGGAGACATCTTTGAAAAAATGAAAGCTCAGAGCTCAAGTTCTGAGAAGCAGGGACACCTTCAGAAGTGGGTGAAGAAGACTGAGCAGCCAGAGTAGAATGGAAGCTTCAAAGGAAGCTCAAGTGTGTCATCTACTGAAGCATACGCGACTGTGACAATGGTCACAGTCGCGTACATACGCAAGCTGACCTTGAATAGGTCACGTACATACTTAAGCTGTCTATGCATCAAGCTGAGTATATGTGGTAAATCCTTGTGAAAAAGGCAATGCACATGGGTTGCAGCTTGATGTGATGGTATAACTCTGTGTTATAGGGTTTGACATGGTTTGTTGCAGGTTCTGACACTGTTTTCTGTAGGGTTTCATGATTCTATATTGGATTATGTAAAGTGATGATAAAAATTAATGAAAGGCCATCTTGGATGCATGACACTAACCCATGAGTATGGATTGAGACATTTTTTGTTGAAGAACAATGCTGGTTATTGCAATGAAGTCATGGCACCTTGGTTATATGATATATCATGATGATGCTAGCTAGAGATGTCATTGATCTATTGAAGCATACTACTAGTACATGTATTGTTGGATGCTTAGTATTTGCTGTAGTGAATGGAGGATTGAGACTGATTTGTTGGGGTACATGGCTGGTACATATTGAGTTTCATTGATAAATCTTATGATGTATTATTGGAGGCATATTTGTTGGATGTCTTGGTACATGCATTTGGCATATGGATGAGCTACATATTGGGACATGTAGTTGGTGAGTTGATGAGGTGATCATGTTGTACATCATTGATGAGTCATAGCTTGATCTATAGTTGCATGATTGATACATTTCTAGTACATTGGTAGAGGCACCTACTAGCAGTTTGAATGGCACATGTTTTATGGAGGATTTGGCATACATGTATTAGGATTCATCATGTTGTAGTGTTGGTGCATGGTTGATGTACTTACATGGTACAAGTGGTGATACATGTTGATGTGCACACACTCACATATGGTATATGTTTGGATGATAGTACTTGGCTAAAAGTCCACCATTGGTATTACTTGATTAGCACAACAATTGGTATTTGTTTATGGCACTTGGTTCATGGTAGAAGTATATCACTAATGATATGACACTTGTTTTGATGCACATGGTTGGCACTTGATGGAGGCATATGGTTGATACACTCCATTGATGATATTCTATGGCACATTGTATGGTGTTGATGTACATGGTTGATGTATATGGGTGTTGTGCATGGCAGGCACACAATTTAGCACATGATGTACTTGGTTGATATCTTATTCATGATTCTCTATTTTCATTGTTTACATATCTTTTGCTTTATGATGGTTGGTATGGCATGAGTGATGCATGGACAGGTCCAAGGATCGTCATATGGTAGCATATTGTTCATATTGCAGAGAAGATAGGGGAAGCCATACCCATAGGGGGAGTCATTCTTCTTCCCATGATTTTAGGAGGAAAGAGCCTTATACTTGAAGAAAGAGCACAGAGGCATAATTCCAAGGGGAGCGATGATCACAAGGGGAGTATGAGCGATGTATCTTCAACATTACATCAGAGTGATATCCCTTGTTCAAAAAGGGGAGAGATTATTCAGAGGAAGATCAAAGGCATTCAAACATGAGGAGCAACCCCAAAGAGACTTCAAGCAGGGTGAGCAGCCCCAAGGGAGAATGACCCTTTTCCATTGATGTCAAAGGGGGAGAGATAGTCACATTGATGTGATTGATGATTATTGATGTGGAAAGATAGTCACATTGATGTGATTGATGATTATTGATATGGAGAGATAGTCACATTGATGACTATTGATGTAAAGCATGCCTTGTATACATGTTGACATTAATGTTGGTATTGCCATCAATGCCAAAGGGGGAGATTGTTGGATCAGGTTGTCATTGATGCCAAAGGTTTGATTGATTGATGTCAAATGATGGATTGATGTCAAAATGATTGATTGATGTCATAGGATTGATTGATTGATTGATACCAAAGAATTGAATGATGTCAAAGGTCAAAGATTTGATGTATACATGTCTTATCATAGTATATTGATGAAGTATGTATTGTCCTTGATATGAATTGATTGATGAATCATTATCGTCTTATCATGGTTGATAAGGTGTACAAATGGATGAACTCCAAAGTGGTCCCCTTATGGTGAAAGCCCTCACGGGAAGATGCTTTATGGTTGAGTTATCCTTGAAGTATTGTTGGAGAAACCATGCTTAATTGTGGAATAATGAAATGAAGATCAGTGAATTTGTAAGTGAAACTATTCTAGATGGATAGTGCTTGTCATGCCATTTTCGGTGGTATGTGGAATGTCACATAACTCCTCACGGTTTGAGAGTTATGGCCTTACGAAGATGGAGGACCCTCATATGTTGGCTTGAATCCCCAAGAGGTCAAAGAAGTCAAAGTGTTTGAAAAGAAGAAATTATTAAAGAAAAGGGACAAAGTCAAGGAGGATTATTTAAATAATAAAGTGAAGTGACAAAATCAAAGAAGATTATTTAAATGATAAAGTAATGGAGAACCTTCTATTTATGGAAAGTGGTTAACCCTAAAATGAGGAAAATAGGTTAAATCACCTAGAAATGGGTTAAGTGACCTAGAAGTGGATTAAGTGACCTAAAATATGAAGGGTATAAATAAGAGGCAAGGGTCTCTTGTAAAAAGTATCTTTGGTGAGCATCTCTTGAGCATGATTGAAGATCTATTTTGAGAGAGAGTGAGTGAGGAGGATCTCAAGGATGCATCAAAGTTTCGGCAAGTCTGAGATTATGGCGACAAAAGTCTCGAAAGTTCAGAAACCCTAGTTTCTGAGGTATACACGGGCTGTAGTGGGCCAGGGAGCGTATATACGTGGGTTGTATGAAGACAGGGCGCATACAGTGGATGAAGTCATGGAGATTGGTTGTTGAGTTGATGACAGGCGTTTGAAGACTGAAGCAGGTTCCAGATCTGCACTCTATGGGCTCAAATCTGCCACAAAGATTCTGGTATGTTTATATTGATGTCATGATGGATACTCTTGTTTGTTGTATGATGAATGCTTAAGGCATTCTTGGTATGACTGTTGTGATGTGGTTTATGTTGGTTGATGAAGTGAGCAACACTCTTATGATTCAGTGTTGATATGACTGCTATAGTATGCTGATTACTTATACATGATTGTGTAGCATTCATATTGTATGGTTGAGGAGCACGAGTAAGTTGTTGGAGAGTTTGGATGTGTTGTGACTGGCTGTGGATTAGTTTAGACAGTGAAAGACATAAGAGAATGTGATTGTAGGTTGCAGAGGATCTGAGTGTGTGAAGTAAAGCAAAACCCTAAGTTACTCAGAAGTATACGCAACTGTAGTATAGATTGGCTGCGTACATACGCGAGCTGTTCTACTGGTAGGGCACGTACATACGCTTGCTGCACTACTGTCAAGTCGCGTACCTGTGACATATTGATATCTGTTGAGGATTGTTGCCTCATCTCAGTTGGTGTTGAGGGTGTAAGTTGAGTCTTGCATTATAGAGCTGGTGCTCTTGTAGAGTTGTGCTCTATTCAGTTGTTGCTGAGAAACCCCAAGGATTGTAGTCCATAATAAAAAGAAAATTGTACATACATCTTGTGTTCTTTGTGTTCCTTGTGGTGTTGATTTGTTGATGATATATTGCTGATATATGTTGCTCATATATGTTCATATCTAACTGGTTATAAATGCCAACAATGAGTTATGAATTAATGGTGATTGCTAACTAATGAGTTTTGTGTAAGAGGAAAGTTTTGGGAAAAAGAACCCTACACTGTTCACCCCCCCCTCTCAGTGCAGTCGGTGTGTCCAATGGGTTTTCTCTTTGAAACTTGAATCTTGGGCTATGGGGTCCTTTGATCAATGAAAGAGGGAATTTCTTTTCTATCTCTTGAAGAAATTGAAGGATGGATCTCCTATCCCACTCTCCTCCAAGCTTGAGTAATTTGTTTGATCTTTTCTAATCCTTGCAAACACTTGTTAGAAAAGTATTTCCTACAAAAGAGACTTGAAAACACACATTAGTTCATTGAAAAAATATGCATCTTTAAATCTATGAATATAGGAAGATGATAGGATCTAAGCAATAAACAAATTGAATAAATCCTATCCTATTATTTGTTAACACACCTTCAAGGCTTTATCTGAAGTAGATATACAAAAATTGAATTAAATACCAAGTTACCTCAAGATCATGCACAATTGTCCAAGCATCCACACATTACAACAATGACCATAAACCTCCAAAGTCTTTTATTCAATCTTCCTAAAGAGTGTTACAAGAGTATTACAATAGCAAGCATCAACTCCCAAGCTCCAACTAATTTGAGAGGAGGGATCGACCTTCTTAAATAGCCAAGTGAGTGGTTAGGGTTTCCTTAATGAGAATGCGAGTCATCCTTGAGTGAATGGTGAGTTGTGAAAGCAAAAAGATGGAAAGGTTTAGGTGGATCGTGAGTGGAAAAAGCACAAAAGGATGAGTTAAGTCGAGTGGTGAAAGCAAAGGTGGATGTTTCTTATTCAAGAAAAGCGTGTGAGTGGATGTTTCTTATTCAAGAAAAGCGTGTGAGTTGGGATAGAAAAGCGCTTTAGTGGAAATGGAAACGACGGCTAGATTCAAGTCGACTCAAGGATAAGTGCTTTCTCATTTTAGGAAAGATCCAACAACTCTCTTTAAGACTCAAGACAAAAGGAACATGTGGGAGACATGTTTCCTTACTTTAAGGAATCCTTATTTTTCATTTTAATTGTCTTTTATTTGGCTAATTTCGAGAGAAATTAATTTTTTTAATGATTAATAATCATTATTTTTTTCTCGAAAGGTGGTCTATGGGTAAAGTGGGTATTCTGAGACGGAAAATGAATAACCCTAAGGCACATGATGCCTCCTAGTACCATTTTTTTTAGATTTATTCATCAATTACAATTAAAATATCCCATTTTGCGGGAAATTTATATTATCCGAAAACATTAAAAAAAACCTAAGGGGGACTTAGCATATTTCCATAAGACTTTAAGAGTATGTTTAGCATGATAATATACATTAGACACTAGTCTTAGATCCATGCTAAGGCCTAACCATTAGTATATACTCCAACTCTGGAGGAATTGAGTGAAACAACTCATAAATTATAAATTGCTTGAAAACGACAAAATATAATTAATAAGTAAAAAAACACTCCAGAGTAACAACTCATTCCTAAGTCGAAGGTGGCTGAGATCTTTTACAAGTTCATCATGGAACATCTCTTATTACAATTTTTTATGGAAAAAGTGAAAAAGTTGGTTTTTATTGACTGGCTGAACTTCTGAACTCTGAGTTTTGAACAATAATGTTCAATCTTTGGCGGCTCGCTGTAAGTCTATCCTAGTGCCAACTTTGATGGATAACAGGTACATCCTCTAAATGAGGGAAAGTGCCCAATGGGTTTCTCACGATGTGCATTTCATTGAAAAAAAAACCATTATGCTAGTGTATAGTCCAGAATGGCAAAATTTCCAGAATAGTATATATACTCCAGAGTCCAAAGTGGCAAAACTGTCCAAGATATATGTCTAACAATCAAAATTTTTAATTATAGTTTTCTAAGTGAAGGTATAGTCGAAAGATTTAATTTCTTTGTTATGTTCAAGTGGTGCATGGCTTCACTGGATGCCCTAGTTTACTCAAAAGATGACGAACTACTTGACTGTAGGTATCCCTGAATTGACGATTGTAAAGATTACCTAATCAACGCTCATAACACTAGGTCAAGTATTGAAGCTTGTCACATAATCAAGGGTTTGTTTGTCATTGTCTCCCTCTATTATGAAATAACTTCAGAATAAACAAGGGACATGATACAGGATCATGGCAATTTAAAATTGAAATCAATAATGTACTAAATTTTGAGGAATTCCCCATGAAATACGTTTCAAAGACATGAACCAATAATAGTGATACCATTCTTGATTCCAAAACTAGAGAGAACTATAAATTGATGAAGTATTCAGTAAAATTTTGAAAGTGAGCAAGTACTAGTTCTCATTCAAAATCAATAGTTTTTACTTTTCTACCTTGTACTTTACAAAATATGCATATTTTGGTTGCAAATAAACATTTATGCCTCTTGTATCCAAATTTATGCTTGTGATCTGAGGAATTTCGTTGATTTCCTTGAGTG
>ML785231.1:511858-542394 GCA_009831015.1 Picea engelmannii | reverse complement strand
GTCCCATCTATATAGAAAAGAAAGAGAGAAAACTCAATTCCTTTAGCAAAAACTATTAAAGAGAATGAGAAAGGAAATCGTTTAGTCACATATAGCATAAGTTGACAAGGGGAAGTAAACGAAAAATTATTACCATGTTGATGATGTCTATGATTTTGCATGAATTAATGTTTGCATTTTTAGACTTGGTTCTGCAAACCACTGATCCTAGAACGAGTAAGAGATCGACTATGCCTGTGACTGGAGGAGTCGCACTAAAGCGAATTTCCTTTTAGAAATTTGTCTAAAGTACGAGTCTTGGGATTCATGGTTCATGTCATTCTTAAAGTTCTGTCATAAGACCATGTCTCACATTGAAAATGAGGGAGGTAGTGCACATGAACAATTGTATTATCCCTTTGTTGATATGCGAACTTTTATGAACCAAGAAATATGTCACTTCAAGCTACGGGCCCCAAAATCCATCTAAAACCTCTCGTCGTTGTATTCATGGTCAAGATAGTCAACCATAGATCTAGACCATCTAAGTCAGCTAGTCGAAAGATAGTTGTTTCATATCCTCCAGTTAGAGAATCCTAGTCTAATCCAATGAAAATGTTTTACTAAGTTGATCCTCCTGTAGTTGACCCACTAGCCATCAAAGGTCCTTCTCTGGTAGCAAGGTTAGATCCACACCACATTTGTTTTCGTGCACAAATTTAGTTGTATCAGAGGTTAGAGTTGTGCAAAATTATTCTATTATGGGATTGCAATCCAATCTAATGATGATTCCTAAACTAGTGTAGGGTGTCAAAGATGGCCAAGCTTATTCAATCTCAACATATAGATAGATCCAACACCTTTGGTGCTGGTTTCAACTACTGAAGCTCAGGAATGTATCAAAGCCTTAGACAATTTGCTTTTTTAGTCCTACAATCGGATAAAGAGAAGAGAGTGGCATCTCCAATCATCATCAAGATTTCAAGGCCTTATCATGCACAAATTTAGCACACTCAAACTATATTGATGAAGTGGATTTTGATGTGGTTGTGTTGGATGTGTGTGGTGTGATGTGCAAAAATCTTTTGATCGAGATACAATCTTTTGATGATGCTTAAACCAATGTAGGTTTGTCAAAGATTGCCAAGCGTAGTCAATGACTACATAGAAAGATCCAACACCATTAGAATTTTTTCAACAACAAAAGCTCATATATTGATCAAAGCCTTAGTACAATTGATTTGGATAGTCCTACACTGGAGAAAGAGGAGAGTGGGACTCTCCTATTAGTGCCAGTTCCCCAAGGCCTAATCATGTGCAAATTTGACGAGACAAGGGAAGTTAGAAGAGAAGAATCAATTGGACAAGCCATTGCAATGCTATTATGAGGTGCTATTGTAGACCATCTAAATTCCAGGTGGTAGGGATAGGGTTCTCCACCCTTGGTTGCTCTATCCCATGCTGCACCCTACTAGAAAGAGAAAAAAGACTTCCCCCTTTTCTTAACATGCTGCTGTAAACCATTTAAGTCCAAGCAGTGTGGTGCTCTTCATAGCATTCAATGCTATACTTCATATGAAAAGGAAATAATTGCTAACAAACAATGCTTTTGGATTTTCATGGGACTATATTGTCACATCCCTTCCAAGGGAGGTGGTAAAATCCTTGCAGCCAAAATCCTTTCTTGCGAATTTGCCAACTTGAACTTTTTCAACACATTATCACCCACGTCATTAAATTGGTTTCTCAATTGGGATATTTGGTACCCCAAGTCTTCACTTTTTTCAGGGGTCATGAGTTCTCTCGAGGTTTAGCAGGAGTGTACTTTTTCGCAAAAGCTTTTGTATGTGAGAGAAGAATAATTCCAGTGTTCCACGGGGATGCGTCCCCTAGGGTGGGGGTCATGGGGACTCCAGGGGGGACGTTTCCCCACGTCCCCTTTTTGGGGAGACATAGGAGGACTTGGGGGGACGCGACTCCCCAAGCTGGGGGATGAGATTCCCAAAAAGGGGGACTCCTGGACGTCCCCCCTTGAAAAGGGGGACTTCTGGACGCCCCCCCTCCCAAAAGGAGGACTCTTGGAAGTCCCCCCCAAATTTTTTTTGCCCAGTAAGACTTAAAAAAGAAAAAATTAAATTAAAAAAATAAAAATAAAAAACAAATATATATATAAATTTAATTTATGTTATTGTTGAGATTTATCATAATATCATTATTATTTTTATTTTTAAAATTTTATTTTTTGTATTTTTTATATTATATATGTGACGTCCCCCTGTCCCCCATTTCCCAAAAATCCCTAAAATTTGGGGGTACTTCCACACGTCCCCCTTGTGCGTCTCCCCGTACCCGTGTCCCCCCGTCCCGGAGTCTTGGTGGAACATTGAATAATTCTTCTCTTTGTCTTTAACACAATTTTTGAATCACCAAAAATAGATATTCCAATCAAAAGTTATGCTAGTTTCAAGTTAACATACCTTTAAAAACCTTGGTTTGTAGATTGTTTTGTTGGGCAACCTTTCTCCTGAAGTATCTCTGAAATTTTGGTCCCTTTGAGTCTGAAATTTTGATCTGTAGTGGCCTGATATGTCTTCTCTGCAATGCCACAGTTTTGACCAAATTCCGATGTTCCAAGAGAAAGTTATGTTAACTTTCCCAAAACTTCTTGTTTTTGCTTCTTTCAGGAGAGCAAACTTGTATGGCTTGCCATGTGTCCAATTTTTCAGATCTAGTTATAATATTTTGTGTTGAAATATTATGATTTTTCTTATTTTCAATGGAATTGGTGGCACCCAATTTGGAATTTTTTAGCTTCAGATATGACTGTTTTACCAAGAACACCTGATTGAGACTAGTGAAAAACCCTAATTTCCACAGCCTATATTTCCAATAGTATAGTGAACCAGAACTGGAAATCATACATAGACACTTCGCTATGACTCCTCAGGCTCCCAAAATTTTTGCTGTCAGAAACTTCTCAGGAAAAATGTTATAGCAAAGATACCAAGATGACTCATTTGAAGGAGCTGAATCCAACAATTGTATGCTTTGAAACCAAAGAGGAGAGAGTGGGACTCTCTTATTAGTGCCAGGTCCCAGACTCTCCTATTAGTGCCTGGTCCTTGAGGCCTCATCATGCACAAATTTGGTGTAACAAGGGAATTTAGAAGAGCAGAAGCAATTGGACAAGCTATTGTAATGCTACTCCAAGGTGCTACTGTAGACCATCTAAATTCCAGGTGGTGGTACAGGGGTCTCAACCCTTGGTTGCTGTATCCCATGCTGCACCATACTAGAAAGGGAAAAAATACTCCTTTTTCTTAACAACATGCTGTATTGCATTTCAGTCCAGGCAATGTGGTGCTCTTCCAGCATTCATTGCTATACTTCACAGGGAAGGGAAATAATTGCCAACAAACAGTGCTTCTGGACTTTCATGGGACTACTTTGTCACATCCCTTCCAGGTGAGGTGCTAAAGCCCTTGCAGCCAAATATCCTTTGAGTCTAGCTGTTCTCAGACAGTCAATGATGCTCGTCTTTCTAGTTCTCTCCGATTATAGCTCTGAAATCTAGATACATATTTAGTGCCTTGATAACATCGATTTAGCATTTGTGCAGTGATCTTTATGTGATTTGTTTCTTACTTGTAAGCTGGCAAATAATATCTTAAGATGAACATCGTGGTAATGCTTTGGCCAATTTCCTGCTTGGTTGGTGGTCTAGTTGATTGCTATTTTCTAGTTCTATCTATGACCTTTATTTGTCAGTTTTAAAGTATTCTGAAGTGATGTTCTTAGGGGATGTAATTTCAATTTTCCTCTGAAGGCGTGGCTGTTTATTTCTTAATGAATTAAATTGCATTACCTGATTCATGAGTAGTTGGTCTTTAGTACGTTTGAACTGTGGTATATTTTCAGGCTTTTGTACTATTCTTGTGGTATATTTTTAATCAAGAAATGTGAATCATGAGTAAATGTGTTGGTTACTCTCTGCTAACACTCTTTTTATTGCTGTTGAACGTTAACGGTTTATTTTATCATCAGTAATGGGAATAATATATGTCTTTGTACGTATTGCATAAGTTGAGGATGTAATAAGGTAGCTGTATTTCTTTTCCAGAGTGCAACTGATTGCGGTGTACTTTTGTTTATGGTTGTAGGTGCCAAAGAATAAAGACAGAGTTTACTTTTGAGTACAGCTATCTTGAAGATGAGCTTGTTGTATAAATTGTATCTTTATGATTGTGCACACATTTAACTCGTGTGTTCTGTCTGGCCATTTGCCTATTGCTTACTGGCATTGGATCTTGCCTTTGAGCAGGAGATGGTCATTTTTTTGATATAGGTGGGATGAAAATAAATTCTCATTGTGTTAATGATGGTAACCCTTTTTATGACATTGATCATGGTAAAATCCATTAAAGGTTGTGTTATTTTAGTCCCTTTGAGATTTGCTTTGTTTAAATATCCTGTATTCTCTCAGTTTACTTCAGTGTTCCCCCACTTAATGCCGACAGCTATGATGTTTTGCTAGAAGTGTCTTTATCATCAGGTTCTAAATTCTTTGTTAACAACATTGCTTAAAAATTCATTCCCATAACAAATTTGAGTTGAAAATTTCATTCTAGACAAAATAGAATTGTAGATTCTTGTCATACTTAATATTCTTATAAGTAAAAGGCAGTCGTAGAATATTCATACGTGCATATTTAGATTTAAAAGAAAACTCGTTTTCTGCGAATTACTGGATGAAGTAGAAAAGCAACAATATTTGAATTTTTTTGTGAAAAGTATGAAATCCAAAAGAATGGACAAGAAAAGAGGTAATGCTCACATTTTGGAGAGGTTGCACTTCTAGACTTCGTCTAATTTCTCCTCCTCTGTGGGCATTCACATTTTTGCCCATGATCATCATACGAAATACTTTTGCATGAATCTGGCTGGACTCCTATTTGCTTTATGGAAAGACTCCGTTTGATATACATTGCAAGACTATTCATGATCATCCACAATGCACATATTTACTCCAGCACTGTATAATGAACAGGGAACGTGCATTTGGTGATATTTTTTTTAATTCCTGTCATAGTTCTTGGTGTATATTCATTCGCTGTTGTAAAGTAATGAAATTTTATGTTCTGTGGAAGAGCAGAGTTTGGGTTGCATGATGAAAAGCTATGCGTGCTTCTCATATTTATGATGACATGTGAGCAGTTGATTAAGAAAATCTCTTTGGGAGCTCCTGAAGGATGGAATAAAAAAGAGACCGTCATCTACGTATATGATTGTGCTAAGAAAGGGGCTTGCTGGTATCTTAAGAGAAGATGGGTGGCATTGAAGATTGCGGAAGGTAACTATTTTATCTTGATAATAGGAATGGAAGATTTTAAATGTATGCACACGCATACTAATAGTGGCTTATTGACAACTAGAGACGGCACAATCTTTTCAAGAAGCATGAGAGTTACCTTCTGAATTTTGTGTTGAAAGAATGAATAAGAAGCATTGGTTCTACCAACAATGGATCATATGAAAATTGGTAACGGATTTTCAGTTAGAGCATGATAGCTGCATATCACATTCAGAGTTGGCAGGCGTGATGCAACAGATTATCATGTGGTTCTTGTGAAAGGAAGAGTTTCTACAAAGTAGTAGCGACATGTGGCATGTTTCAAACGAAAGCAACAGAGACCATCAAGGAAGAAGGCTGAACGATGGAAACATTCTTCAAAAGAGAAGTATTTTTTGATAAGAGTAATATTAGTCCACTGTAGAGCGCTCTGTGGAAAATGCTTTGGAGATGACACAGCTTGAATGTCTTTGTCAATCTTAAGAAGGCTTGATCATAAGAGATCATAAAAGAACCGTATAACTTTTTTGCAATAAAAACCTGTGACCAACCATTTCCTAAATTTCATAGAATGATTCGTTGGAGAGGAACAAGAAATACTCACCATGAACAGTATTGTATATTAAGGAAATGGCACGAATTTTTAAATTCTTATTTTATTTCTTAGAAATGGTTGAAACATTGGATCGATAAGAGCCAGACTTTGAATGGTCATTATGATCTTTATATACCTATGTGGAAGACGCTATGAGTCAGTTAGATTTGAGATCAAGGTTGAGAGAGATGGGGTGTTTAACGATGAGATCTCGATCTTGCTAAGTTTAACCCAAACCCAAACTATGGTTCCTTAACGTGGATGTACCTCACATAGAAAATGTGAGATGAAGACATGTTCACAATTGAGATTGTTTGATATTAAAGCTTTTCCTTTTACACTTGAAGTAAATATGGCATCCCATGCAAGAACTTATGTAGATGTTCAGTTGGAGAAGTCACTCTTATATGTACTAGTGAGTGCCTTTGGGATTATACTAAGGTACACAACACAAAGACCTTATTGAATTGTTGTTTGTTTGGAGGAGAAACCAAGGTTGTAAATATCCTTTGAAAGACTTTTCGAAAATACTTATGTCCATCTTATAAATAATTAAAAGATTAATTAAAACGAATAAAGTTGAAAGTTAATGATGATGATGATTAACGTCCAGTGAGATCGAATTGGTCTATTAGACCTTATGAAGATAAGGGATTACTTGCAATTCTTTAGAATTTTGTATTTGTGCTCGAAAAACATTAAGAGAAACTTTCCAAGATCACCATAGTTTTGTTGAGTTAAAAGGCTAGGAAGGTTGGTAGTGTGACAAATATTTTGAAATTGAGATCTAATCTGGGTATAGGCTAGACAATCTAAGAGAAATTGCTTTTCATCTTCAACCCCCTTAGTGTCACAAGGGTGACACACTCTTTCGTCCCATGGCATTTTAGGAATTGACCAACGCCCAATTTCACTATGGAGCTCATGAGAATTTGTTTTTATTTTAGCAATGTTTATTTTATTATTTGATAAAGTGCTTAGGCCAAGTAGTTAAGATGAAATAATCTTAAGAATAAATGAAATTCTCTGAAGTTTGGGGTTGTTTGTTAGCATTGTGACACCAACATTATTTTAGAAATTGTTTCAAGGGTAATTTGAGTAAAGGAAAAACAATCACATAACAGTGTTGAGAAGAGCTCAACAAAACTTGAAGAAAAAAGTGTTTTGATTTCTTCACAAGTATCAATAGACATTGAGATATCATTGGTATATTGATTAAGGTGTAACCAAAGATATCATTCATATGTGACATTGGTTTGATAAGTTCGAGCTAAGAATATTACGAGACATACAATTTGGTGACAATAGAACTTTGGATATTGTTGGCGATTGTGATATCTATGATATGCTAAGCACTAGAGATGTGTGCTATGTTAAAGAGGTTTTGTTCATTCCTTGAATAATAATATGTTTTATGTTAATTAAATTAATAAATTGAATTTGAAAGTTGAGTTCGAAGGTGGGTAGTGTTTAATAAAAAACCAATGAAATAGTTATGTAATAGCATCACTATGAAGAAGATGCTCTATCATGGGCCTACAATTTGATCAATTTTTTCTTGTAAACTTGATTTTCTCCTAGGTATGTTTCGACATTTCCTTGCCTCGATTGTAGGGGCTTAGCCAACCCGTACCAACTATAACTAGACTATGTCTCTTCATTTAAGGTCCACCCATAACATCCAACAATTGTAAATAACGATAACATCCAACAATCGTAAAGAGTCTATGATACACATGTACAGGTGCTTAACTCTATTTAGATCAAGAATGTTACATATATACAAGGGAGTTGTAACCTTCTACCCACAACTTTGTTACATATGTACAATGAATCTAAGGTAATATAGCCTTCTGGTTATTGTCCAACATACTTACACAATCCAACCCTTGAAGCAACCGCATGCCTACCTCTATAGGTCACGTCTTCTTCTCACTCAGCTTGTGTAATTCGCCTTATTGTACTTAACCATGAACTTAACACAATGCGAAACTTCTTTACACTCTTGGTGAATGATGGTGAATGAAGGATTAAAGCCTTAACAACTTTGAGACATCCACTAATTATAATAGATTTGTCTTGCACTTGCAAAGCCCATCCAAGCCTAAGTGGCCTTGAGTGCCCATATTACCAACTTCCACTATGCTTGATGGTGCCTTTGCCACCCTTCATGATTTGTGCGTCAATGTCCAACGTCCAATAGTGTGCCCAAGTGTGTCCAAGTGCGTTCGGTTGATGTGTGGCCAACAAATGTGTGCTCACTCGATGCACGCCAAACAAGTGTCCCATGATTGCGCTCTACAAATACTTGTTTTAGAAGGCCTTTTATCGTTCCGTGCAACAACCATTTGTGGGACGCCCAAGTCCTTGAGTCCACATATATCCCAAGCATCAAAGTCCATAAAAATTAGTCAAGTTATCTATTCCACTTTGTATGTCATGCTTAGTGCATGTTTGTGGACGAGGTTGCTCGCGACAACCTTCTTTGTCTTTCCTCACCATGTTCCCTTCCAAGTTTCTCTTCATGTGCCCATCTAATGTGTGCTGCGAAGGTTTACAATTTACCCATGCAATAACACCTGACATGTTTGTAGTGTGCCTTGCCAATGGGCTAGGCACTCCAAAATTGACTCTTTTAGGCATCAACCTTACATCAAGTTTGTCTGTGCTAGTTTGTGACCATCGAGGTGATCATGTGACAGAGGTCCCTGAAGCCATTCAAGGCTAGGGCCTTACATCCTCCCCCACTAAAATTCATTGCTGTCCTTGATAACATCCTCAATATCCTGCTCTCCTCCAATTTTGTTGTCCAAACTCTTGCATCCATCTGCGGTTGGCTTCTCCAACCACTTTACACTCTGATCGCCAGAATTTCTTGTGCCACAATTCACTATACATTACATCCTTTGAATAAAACATTTTTTCCCAACTTTGTAGCATTGCTCTTGGATGCTTATGTTGCTACTTTTTGCTATGGCTGCAACCCGAGTGTCCACCGCTGCTACTTTTTGCTATCACTGCAACCTGAGTGTCCATCGCTGCTACAATTACCTTCTACTACGACGACAACTCAACCTCCACTAAGAAGGTCGTGAAACTGTCTAGGTGTCACATTTTTTAGTCTTGGTGCTGCTCTAGTAGTTTTGAACTTTGCCATGCTTTCATACATTGAACTTCTCCAACACTGTTGCAACTTAAGCATGCCCAAGCCAACTTCCTAAGAATGTACTTCATTACGCTCAAACTAACTCGCTTCCCTTTGCACTTTGATCTATCTGTACAACTATGTTGCGAAGGCAAGGTCACCACCTTTACCTCCAAACTGTCAAGTCACCTACTACAACCCAACACTTCAAACTTGTTCATTGACCTTTGCACCTTTTCTTAGGCTCTACTGCCAACTTCTAGGCAACAAGTTGCCTTTAAGGCAACTATCGTTGAGAAGAGGGTGGCAGATGGACATCACAACCATTGCCCTCAAATTTTCTAATAGTTTGTCCAAAGTCTAATAAGTGCGATGAGCCAACCAAAAATAATTCCATACCTCTTGCTTAAGAGATGCACATCCACACTTGGTGCTTTCCTTGCCTTCAACTGGTGATTTCATGATCTTTGGGTCATCCTGACAATCCTCCTCGAACTCCCCAAGGAGCACTATGCCTCATCCTAGGTCCCTATATATGAAGGAGATCAAACATCTTATTTGTGATTTTAGTCTGCTTCACTGTTTGAACCATCCAGGTCGAATGCACACATTTCTTGGTCGTCGACTTCCTTCGTTGTCTCCATTCTTTTCTTTGGCATTGTCGTCATGATTGCACAAGGAGAGGTCTTCACCTCTTCTTCAAGTCTGTCAAGTTGCATCCTACAACTCAACAACTTCTTCAATGGAATCATGCACTAGGCCTTCACACATTTCATCCTTCTAACAAAATGACTCCTCTCTCAACCTTTCACTAATCTAAGCACCTCTGTTGATGCCTTATACTCCATTGCTTGCTTCTAGGTAGTGAGCCATTTGTGGCATTTAACAATGAATGGGGTTGGTAGATCACTGCCAAGGCCACCTCCAACAACTGTGTCAGGGCTTTGTCTATAATCTAATATAGGAGTTGCCCAACAAACATTTGTCCTTTTCTCATAGGTGCGTCCAAACATGCTGTTAAGACACAAAACTTGCAAGGTGCCCATTGATGTTTGGTCATCCTGTGTTTCGACCTTTTTCCCTTTTCTCAGTGGACATTTACTAGCATAATGGTTTCCTGTACACACCCAACAAGTAATATCTTTGTTCTTAGCTTTCTTGTTGACTTCTCTAGATGGGATAGGCCTTTTGCACACCTCCTTCATGTCGCCCAGATCTGCCCTTTTAGGCGTCCTAAATCTTCAATCTTGATCTTGGATCTAACTATTCCCGGTTTACTTTCAAGACTACGGCTTTCCAAGGGGAAGTTTTTACATAGTGGTTTTGGCCACATAGAAAACATGCAACTTGCTTTTGTTGTACTATCACCTTGTCTTCTGTCACACTGTTAGATGCCTCTTTACTCTGCGACCATGCTTATGCTTGGTCCACCAATATTCCAACCTATGGGACAAAGAGTTAATTTTTAAGTGGACTTCTTTCGAGACCAGTTGATGGTGTTGTATAATATCCATGGCATCTCTGAATAATTGTCTAGAAGTCATAGTTTGATCTCTTGCAACCATTATAGGTGTTCCAAGCAATATTGCCTTCCCTGGATTCAATGTTTTATTTATGCACTTAGCACTAGGGTTGTTCTAGGTCTGATCATTTTGAGCCATCTTTCGTTCCAAAGACTCAAGCTTGGTGGTGACTTCTTCCACCTTTCTCAACTGACTTCAAATGACTTCAATTCAATGATCCACCGATTTCTCTAAAGTGAAGTCGTTTCTCCGTCTTTTTGAACCTTCTTGCACAACTCTTGTCTCGATCTTCATGGTACCTCTGCTCCCTTCATGACTTATTCATCAAAGTCCAATGTCCAATGGTGCGTTCAAGGGCGTTTAGTGGATGTGCATGCTCAACGAATGTGTCCCACAATTGCGCTCTGCAGATTCTTGTCCTTGAAGACACTTATATTGTCCATCACAACCCCCAAATGTGGAACACTCAACTCTTTGAGTCCACGTGTAGCTCAAGCATCTAAGTCCATAACAACCAATCAAGTTATCTATGCCACTTTGCCCATCATGCTTAGTGCATGTCTACAGATGAGGTTGCCCGCGACAACCCTCTTTGCCTTTCCTCGTCAAGTTCCCTTCCAAGCTTCTCTTGGTTTGACCAACTATTGTGAGTTTCCAAGGTCTGTGGTGTGTCCAAGCAAGGGTGCATAACATGTCCATGGTGTGTCTTGCCAACGGGCCAAGGCACTCAAAGAAAACTATTATTTGGGGAATGGACATTTGAATTTTTAGAGTCTTTATTAACCATATAAAGTGAATATGGTATATGGTTTATTGCAAACACAAAGGCCTTTTGAGTTATGTGCAGGTTGTATTCTTGGCAAGTGGACATGTGAACGATTGCTAAAAGTTAATCTTAGGTTTGATGTAAATTGTTTTACATGGACATAATAAAATATTGTCATTCATGTCAAAGGGAAGTAAGTATTCAAATATAAATGTGACTTTAATAAATACAAAAGTGGAAAATTAAGTGGAAGTGGAGTTTACGTAAAAGTGGAGTAAGTATGAAAGTAGATTAAAAAAAGGTAAAAGGTAAAAGTCGAGTTTACGTAAAAGTGGATTAAAACATGAAAATAGATTAAAAAAAAGTAAAAGTGAAAGTGCACATGGTATTTGCACATGGATTTAAAAACCATGGTGGTATTTTACCCATGGTATGGTAAAAAGTGAATTAAAAATAAAAAAATGGGGAAAATTAATTATTATTTTATAAGTTGCGATTTTTTTTTGAAAAGAATATGACTTTTCATGTAAATCTTATGGTAAAGTACAAATGAAGAAGAGGGTTATGAGAAAAAATGTGTGATTGTAAAATGTTATATTCTTATGCATACCATTTGAGGAGTAACAATTGAATATTATTCAAGAAGCGATGATTATATATTAGAGAGTGTTGAGAATATCTTGCGAAAGAAAAATGAGTGAGAACTGAGCAGATCTTGCGAAAGCAGAAGAAGCAAGCACCCAACATAACCGATGAAAGAAAAGGGAGTGAGTGATCTAGTTAGGGCAGAAGTAGCAAGCACAATTTAGATTTGACGAAAGAAAAAGGAGTGAGTTATCTGACAAAAGTAGAAGAAGCAAGTACATTGTAGATTTGGAAAAAACAGAGGTAACAAGCAGAGGGGATATGTGTCTCTTGTAGGTCGGTGCCTACAAACAACATAGCGAATCAATGTTTCCTATAGGTTGGTGCCTACAAACAATAGAGGGGATCAATGTCTCATGTAGGTTGGTGCCTACAAACAAAAGAGGTGATCAATGTCTCATGTAGGTCGGTGCCTACAAACAACAGTTTGGATTGGTGTCTCTAGTAGGTTGGTGCCTACAAACATTTGTAATCGTAGGTTGGTTCCTACAAATTGATAATTTTTTTTTGTGGTTTTCTCTCGAAAGAGTTTCCACGTTAAATATTTTGTCTTTTGGTTGTTATATTTATGTGATTGCATCATTATGGTTTATGAATGTTAAAAATGAAAAGATAGGCTTATACTGATTCACCCGTCGCTCTCAGTATAAGTGTGCTCAATAATTGGTATCAGATCCGGTTCCTTCTGAAACAATCTAACCATTGGAAGGTATATCTCGGGAGCACACATGGCCAATTAGGAAGGTTTCTTTACAAATAAGGCTTCGTTGTTTGACATAACAAACTATGCCTTCTGGAGTATAAGGATGCGAACATATCTAATGGCCCTTGGTTTTGATATTTGACAATAAGTTGTGATTGGTTATACATCCCCCAAAACGCCACCAACGGATACAATCAGGAGAAAGGTTAGTGAAAATGATGCAAAAGCCATGAACGCCATCTTGTGCAGACTGTCAGAATCATAGTTTGTCAAAGTAATGCATTGCAAATCAACGAAAGAAATTTGGGACAAATTTCAAAACAACTATGAAGGCGATGACAAGGTCAAGAAGGCTAAGCTCCAAACTCATAAAAGACAGTTCGAGAGTCTGAAGATGAAAGAAGAAGAAAATGTTTCTAGCCTATCTCCTATGTGTGGACAAAATTGTCAACATCATCAGAGGACTTGGTGAAACAGTTGCATAACCAATGATTGTGCAAAAGGTGTTGAGGTCACTCCCCTTAAAGATTTGAAGCCAAAGTTTCTATCATTGAGGAAATGAAGGATCTTGATCAATTAATAATGAATGAATTGCATGAGATCCTCTCTGCATATGAAATGATGACCAAAAAGGAAAAAGCATAACAAATGGAAGCAACATTCAAAGCTTCAAAGAAGATGAAGAACAAAGAGTACAAATCAAACGATTGTTCCAGCTGTGAATGAGATGCAAATAAAACAAATTTTGTAAGAAAACTCAAAAAGGGATCTGGAAAATACAATGGTAAGTTTCCCTTTAAATGCTTTAACTGTGGAGAATTAGGACATTTTGTTGCTAAGTGTCCATAAATAGTGATAGTGAAGAAGGATATAATGTAAAAAGTAAACATCATCAACATAAAAATAGCCACAAACAAGACAAGCATGAAAATAAGAACTCTTATAAGCAGAAGAAGAGCCTCTACTCAAAAAGGGCTCGTCTGAAGAAAGCAATGAAAGCAGTTCCAATAGTGATAGTGAATAAACTCTCTTTATGGCAATCAAAACAAAAATTGATAAATACAAAGAAATGATAGATTCAGAAGAAGAGGAAAACGTTGAAACAAATGGAGAAGTGGATCTTGAAAAATAACTCATCTGTGGCTTAAGCACAATAAGGAAGCTAAGGAAAAATAATTTGAAACAAAAAGAACAATTGCAAAAATATGAAGAAGAGGATCGTGATTCAAAAGACAAAATATCACAAAGCCTTGAAAAATCATAAAAAATTATCATAAGCCTAAAAGTTCAATTAGAAGAGACAATAAATATAGAAAAGGTGGTGAGAATTCAGCTGAAGGAAAAAAAAGAAAATTGTGAGAAGCTAGAAGTTGAACTTGTTTTCTTAAGAAAGGATTTCGAAAAATCAACTTCTCAGTTGAAAAAAAGTTTGAAGTTTGAAAAGAGTGCCAAAACCTTAGATCATATCATCAATTATAGAAGGTCACTATTTATTAAGTTGGGTCTTGGTTATGATAAGAGTCAGATGACCACCAAATAAGATCTAGAAGCTACAGGGCCATCAAAGAAAGAAAATGAAGAAAAATATGAAAGCTATGCCAATGTACTCAAAATTTCCATCAATGACGAAGACAACAAGAAGAAATAAAATAATGTTCCACAACAATTTGGCATTTCTCCTAAGAAAAAGAATGATAGATTCAAAAGATATTTCCTACCAATGCGCTCTCACATGAATTGGTATCAAAATTATTTCTTTGGATATTGCTTTTGCTGTATCATTTTGGTCATAAAGAAATAGATTCTAGAACACATACAAGAAATAATCATGTATGGAAAAAATACATGGATGCTTATGGAATCCCAAACATAAACTATAATTCATTTTCACCTTTATTTGATTACAATGTTGTATGCTATTAATGCCAAAACTATGTGCACAAAGCACATTTCTGTAGAAGTAACCTTTTGGAAATTCCTAGACAAAACAAAGGCGTGGATACCCTTGTCAAACAAAATAAAGAAATCATAGGAGTTTGGAAAAGGAAGCAGGAACAAGAGATGCAGGAGGAGGAATCTATGCTTGTGCTAACTGCCCTTCATGCTCAAAACAAAGGAAACCAATGGTATGTTGACATTGGATGCTCAAGCCCCATGACAGGTGACAAGAGCAAGTTTCTCACTTTGAAAGAAGTTAATGGAGGCAGTTTGGCATTTGGAAGCGATGCTACCGCAATGATAGCTGGAAAAGTTACTCTAAGTCTCAATAATGGAAATAATAAAATAGAAAATGCCTTGTATGTGGATGGTCTGAAACACAATCTTCTCAGTGTTAGTTAAATGCGTGATCAAGGACATAATATCACATTTAATTCTCAAGGTTGTGAAATAAGGAAGGAAGGATCAAGAAGATTAGTGGCAAGTGCATATAAAACATCAAATAATGTATATATCCTCAATGAAATCCAGGGAGAAAAACAGTACATGGGACAAACAAATGAAAGTTGGTTATGGAATAAAAGAATGGATCATATGAACTTTGATAATCTGGTAAAAATCAACACGAAACAAGCAGTGAGAGACATGTCAAAGATTGTTAAACCTCCAAACACTCTCTGCAAACAATGTCAACATGGAAAACAAACAAAAATAATCTTTAAGTCAAAGGAATACTCGACAATGAAGCCTTTGGAACTCGTTCATACAGATCTTTGTGGATCTACAAGAACACAAAGTCTACAAGGTGAAAATTACTTCATGTTGCTCATTGATGATTATTCTATAATGACATGGGTTATGTTCCTAAAAGAAAAATCTGAAGCTTTTGAGAAGTTCAAAGCATTCAAAGCATTCAAAGCCTTGGTTGAAAATGAAACTGATTTGAAAATCAAGTGTTTGAGATCATACATAGGAGGTGAGTTTATCTCAAATGAATTTGAAGAATTTTGTGAGATTCATGGGATAAAAATACATTTCTCCGCCGCAAGAACTCCACAACAAAATGGAGTGGTAGAAAGAAAAAATCAAGCTGTACAAGAGATGACAAGAACAATGTTGAATGAAGCCAAGCTATCAGATAGGTTTTGGAGAGAAGCAGTCACATCGCAATTTACATTCTGAATAAAGGGAAAATTAAAGTCAACAACAACAAAACACCTTATGAATTATGGAAAGGTAGATCAACAACAATTAAATACTTCAAAATTTTTGGAAATAAGTGCTACATAAAGAGAGATGATGAGAATTTGAGAAAAATTGACTCCAGAGTTGATGAAGGTATATTTCTTGGTTATTCATCAAGAAGTAAAGCTTATAGATGTTACAATACAATATTACACAAAATTGTAGAAAGTGCCAATGTAAAATTTGATGAAGCAGAGTACCAAAAGATGAAAACACAAGTAAATGTTCAAGAAGATGAGCCATGCTATAAAGAAGAAAAAGAAGAAGGAGAAGAAAATGAAGAAGAAGAAACATAGCACCAAGATACACAGACACCATTTAGATTTGTCCGAAAGAATCATTCATAAAATCTAATTCTTGGTGATAAAGATATGGGAGTTCAAACAAGAAGACTAGCTAGTGCACCCAGATATGCAAACTTCTCCTTACTATCTAAAATGGAGCCTAATAATTTTACTGAATCCAATGAAGACAAGCATTTGATTGATGCTATGAAAGAAGAGCTAAATCAAATTGACAAGAATGAAACATGAGAACTTTTTCCAAGGCCGACATATAAAAATGTAATTGGCACCAAGTGGGTTTTTAGGAACAAGTTGAATGGAGATGGGCAAGTAATGAAAAATAAAGAAAGATTGATTTGTAAAGGCTATGCTCAAGATGAAGGTATTGATTTTGAAGAAACCTTTTCCATGATTGCTAGACTAGAAACTATTAGAATGTTTTTGGAATTTGCATGTTTCAAGAACTTCAAAGTCTATCAAATGAATGTCAAGTCTACCTTTTTCAATGGTAATTTAGAGGAAGAAGTTTACATTGAAAAATCAGAAGGATTCTTATTATAATAAAATAAATATTATGTGTGCATATTGAAGAAAACACTTTATAGGCTAAAACAAACTCCAAGAGTCTGTTATTTAAGACTTGATAATTATCTACAACAAGAAGGTTTCAAAAGAGGAATTTCTTGCAAAAATATCTACATCAAGAGAGTAGTAGAAAATCAATTGATTGTTTTGGTTTATGTAGTTGACATTATTTTTGGAGGCAGCATGAAAGAAATGTGCCAAGAGTTTGCAATAGAAATGCAAAAGGAATTTGAGATGTCTATGCTTGGTGAAATTTCATTCCTTCTTGGATTACAAATTTCTCAATCTGACAAAGGCATATTCATTTCACAAACCAAGTATGTCAATGAAATGTTGAATAAATTTAGAATGAAATATTCTACATTAGTCAACACACCTATGGTCACAGGCTGTAAATTGAGCAAAAATGATGAATCTTCGGAAGAAAATCAAACATTGTATAAGTCAATGATTGGAAGCCTACTATATGTGACGACATCAAGGCCATACATTATGCATGAAGTAGGATTGGTTGCATGATTTCAAGACACACCAAAAGAAACTCATGTGAAAGAAGTAAAGAGTATATTCAAATATCTAAAGGGAACCTTGGACTTTGAATTATGGTACTCAAGAGGTGAAGATTTTACTCTAACAACATATACATATGTAGACTGGGCAGAGAATGTTGATAACAAAAAAAATACAAGTGTGTTGAGGAAAAGGTATGAGGAACCTCACTCCAACATTTTTGAATCTTACTAGGCTAGGGTAAGATGGGATTATCACCCTAGGTTTATATCTTAAGCCAAAATTATCAATTGATTTTCGAGCAATAAATACAAGGAATCAATGCTGTCTTTTATAATTAAACAACACAAAAGAAGAAAGTGAAAAATGTATATGTACTCTGTTTTTAGGATTAATGAACAAATGAAATACAAATCTAAAAATAGTAGCAGAAAATACACATGCGAGACCAAAATCAACAAAGAGATTTTATTAATGTTATTGCAAGTTACAATCATAACCCCTTTACAAATCCCTATGAGGATATGGACCAAGATCATATTTAGAGATCTTCGATGGGCACCATATAAAAAGATTCTAACAACAAGAGATGTCTGTGACTAGAAGTCTGGATCAACTTAGCCACGAAAATATCATTGACCGGCTCTACAAAAGATTCCCTATTAGTAATGAAATCTAATTTATATACAAATCAAAATACACAGACTATCAAGATCATATAATCAACCTTTCGTGAATAAGTTGCTGAAATATGTATCTCAATCCTTATATCCTGCTATCTTCAATAAGAACCTGCTGTCAACAAGAGGGTTAAGACTCTAAGATAACTCAGAATGAATGAAAGTAAGTAATCTCACAATAATAAGATCAAACCTTTTATAAAAAAAATCTTTCTTGTTCTCTCCCCTTTTGTCCCTTCATTTGATAAACTTTTATCTTCCTCAAAAGAAGTTGTGGTAGTTTCAAAATACCATTAGTTAAGTCATAATAGACTAAATATTAGTTAGGGACAAATAATAATAATAATAATAATAAATGGTTTATTAAATAATAACTAATAGGTGGGACCTGTAATCTTTTAAATATTTTAAGCTTGATTCCCTCCTTGTTCCATAATTTATTTTTAAAATAAATTATGCCACCTCATAAATGCACATAAAAAATCACTTGATATTCCCTTGTGTCTCCCCAAAATTATCCATGTATACTGTTGACACGAATTTTTAGTTGTACCCTTTAAACTTGAGACTTCGTTTTTTCCTAGTCATGGAGCCGCCTTTAGTTCTAAAAAGGGAGTCAAAAGTCTTTCGATTCTTCGGATTTGGGATTCGGATTTTCACGAGGTATGATTTTTAGTTAACAACTCTAGAGTCTCGGTGTCGAAATCCTGAAAATGATTTATATTTAAAGAAATGAAAAAGAAAAAATGAATGTTATAAGTCCCGACACGCTTTTCACAAAATACCCTTTAATCGTGATTAATTAAACTCTTAAATACAATCAACAATTTGTTAATCTTTCGCGATTCGAGTTTTCTTGTATCGAAGTGTTTTCAAAACGTCGACCCTCGAACTCTCGATCCCCGATTTTCCGAAAAGAATAAACTAATTACTAATCTCGATTAATTAAAGCATTAATACAAGTAATTAGCGCCTAAACTAATCCCATCACGATTTCACGATTCGGGGATTGCTTATGAAATACCTCTTGGAGACAGGATCCCCAAAACTCCGAAATGCGAAATCCTGACTCTTTGATAAAGTCTAAAACTTAATTAAGTTAATTTAAAACGAGATTAATGATGACTAAACTACTTTTCACGTTTCACGTTTTAGGATTTGTTGAAAGCAGTCCTTCGAAACTACAATTTGAAATTGCCGATATATGACAGTATTAATAACGGATAAATGAAGATATTTTTGACACAAAGGCGTATCTCCGCGCGTATCTTCCCATTAAAACATTAAATTCCTATCGCCTGCATCAGTATGCTCATGATAAGACGAGCTAAAGGTTCATAAAGGTTCTGTGTTTCAAATTTTATTCCTATTTTTACAATCAGGACTAAGTTGCATTCAGCCTAAGCTTATACATTTTTCCTCTGCAACAGGTTTTCATCCTAGCACGAATACTATGGCACCCAGAAGGGTGCCTAGGTGCCTAAGAAAAGCGAAGAAGTAGTTGAAAGCTCGATTCCGGAAGGAGATGCCGTATTTGATACAATTCCGCATGCCATTGATTCCATCAGATCATGGAGACAAATTTTCAAAAAATTGGACTACGAAATCAAGAATTTCCCCCATGATTCTGATAACAAGCTCCGAGACATAGCCGAGTCCGAGCTTCACAAAGTAGCCACACGTCCACGAATCATATCTTACAATGATATGATTAGTTAGGCCTTAGACATAATAGACGTGCAGACGAGGAGCATTTCAGACAACCAGGGGGTCGTTGTCGGCTCTTTCAGACCGGATCATATACAAGTAATGTACAAACTTTCTGCTAATTCTAAATACATTTATAATAAAGAATTCATAAGTGAATTTCAAAAGAAAGAATGCACAGAGGCAGACCAAACATACCCCGACATAATTAAAGATTGGTGGAGAGACCCAACCAAATTCATGGCCGATACCCATGGTGTTTATGCCACAACCTCATTGAATGAGTACATGGTCTACATGGCTATGATGCTATGCAAACTTTTCGGAAGGAAAAGTCCCACCCATTTCCCTGCAGAATGGGTGCCCATTTTACATGAAGCAGTCGAAGGCTATAGCTTCAATTGGAACAAGATTCTATCAGATAACCTAGCTAAGGAGGTTATCGAGTATCAAACCGCGAGATCCAGTGTGACACCCTGTTTCCCCCAACTTGTAAATATAACTGGACTGGCCAAGAACTATGGAAAACTCATAAATGTGAATATGTGATGTAAATGGAGCTTGAGGAAGAGGTCAATGAATGTGAATAACATTCTAAATTTATTGCAGGACTGCTGATGAGGGGATGTGCAGAAAAGAGACCACGATGGCGGTGGAGGGCACCTGGAAAGGGGGCGTTAACTTCCACCGAGAATTAAATACCGTATTTGGACTCCACTGGCTCGGAGAACCAAAAGTGGCTCGCTGGCCCTGAAATTCATTGCCTCGTAGGCTGGTAGGCGGATGGCTTAGTGAGGGATGGGAGGATGAACCGCCCATCCGTAGAGCCGTCAGGATTGATCGGCACGAGGGTAATCGTGCCACACGTAACCTCACGAGAGGATAAGGCGTATGGCAGAGACGATTGAAAGGGCAGACACAAGGGGAAATCTGGCATTACGTAGAGTGAGTGATAGCAGAGAGGAAGGATTTCAACTTCGCTCCTGGTCACTGGCAGACAGGGAGACACAGTCTCAACAACATTGTGGTCTCATCTCGGGGGTGGCTAGTGGTAAATCCATCAGGAGTCGCTACGCCTACGGTTGGGTGGAAACGAGCACCCCTCTCAGTAGTTGCACCCATTTCTGAAGTCACTTCTGATAAGTGTTTTGTTTACATATTGCCTCTTAAAAATTCATAGAATGATACATATATGTATATGCTCATAACCCTGTGAAATTATGAATGATTTCAGTGTAGGAATGTCTGTGCAGTGTTTTGATAAGAATTTATAGACATATGCTTATAACAGAGGAATCCATGCATGATTTAAATTGCTAAATGAATCTAATTATAGGTTGAATTAAGTTAGGCTTCCAGCTCGTTCTCGGGAAGTTATTTCCCTTCACCTATCTCCCGGAAGGCCTCGGAATAGAGCTCTTGTAGAGATTTCCTCCTTGGAAAGGTTTACCCATAACCGGGAATAGGAACTTGAAGGTGCAAGTCTTAATAACCTTGTACGAGGAGGAACGATCCTCTTCAAAACCTGAGATGGCAGCTTAAGGGAGGAATATTGAATCGACGGATGAGAATTCGTCGGGAAATCCACAGTTTCCCCACAACCGTTAGATTAGCAGGAGAAGGTAGGGTGTTAAAGGCCTTACCACCTGATTTTCCTGTGTCTTCATGGGTAATGAAGAGTCTAGGGCCGTAGATCCCCATGTTCCATGAGAACATCCGGACCGTTGATTTCCCCGTCCACAAAGTTGTGGAAGAGTGCATAAAGTGGCATCAGAACCCTTGGATCTCACTGAGGTGCGAGGAGGTTACGACCACATCAGAGTCCAAGCTTGGAAGGCTGGTGAACCGTTGGATCAGCGACTGAACTCCCGTTAACCGTTAGATCTGGCAAGAGTTACACCGGGGTTAAACCCTAGTGAACAGAGGAGAGTTTCTAGAAAGTCATCGGGATATTGAAGTCATCGGAAATTATGAGAGTGCAGAAATCACGACACCAGGAATCGTGATCCGTGATATCCCGATAGGCACAGGACTGTCTATCGTGGAGGATACGTGTTAGGAGATCCCGGAAGTCGGGGATCAGAGAATCAGAGTTTCCGAGCATAAAGAAATCTTGTCATACAGAATCGCGATCCACAATTTATCGACAAGATCAGAACCGTCCATTGGGTGGAACACGTGTCAACAGATCCCGAAGAGTTGGAGTTTGGGGCATCGGAGTTTCCGGAGGTAAGAAACTCCCACACATTGGAATCACGATCCACGATATCCCAACGGGAGAGCTGTGTGGGCCAAAACGGGAGATAGTGGAGGAAAGGTGTTACCATATCGGGGTTTGGGACTTGGAGAGGTCCGTGAACTAGTGCAACGGGAATCGCGATATCCTGATACGTGATTTCCCGATTCGTCACAGGAGTGTGGGTCACAGCGGAGGACAGGTGTCGTGCGCATTTCTGTATCGACATATCGGGAGTCGGGGATCCACGAGGTAAGTTTCATTCGACAGTGAAAACCCCGAAATCCCGATGGGAAGTTATACGGCTGCAGTCATATGGTAAGTGGTCACATGGACCATAGTATAGCCAAGAGGGCTAGCCAGTGTAAAGGCGTGTCGGGAGTCGGAGGATCGAGAGTCCAGGGGACTTGCGCATCGTGACACTGAAAGGCGCGAAACCCCGACAGGATTAAAGGCTGTGGTCTTGTGAAGGTTGTGGTCACATTGACCAGGGATTAGCCTGGAGGGCTAATGCGTAAGGAGCGCGTCGGGAATTCGAAGGATCGCGAGTCTTTGGGGTGAATGAATTTTGACATTAGAAACCTCGTAGCCTCGATGGGAGTTATGACCGTGGTCATATCGAGGAGGCCATGCAACTAAGAGCTTAGCCTAGGAGGCTAACTGGCGTTTAAGCGAGTCGGGATGGTTGAAAACAGAAACCCCGACGGAAAGGGACATAAGACCACGGTTATGTACAGAGAGCCAGGTAGGTAAATAGAAGACCTGTGAATCGGGGATTGGCATTTTGCTGCTACAAGCTTTGGGGATTCTCATTGTTGAGAAAACAACAAAAAGTCCTGAAATAGGTAGTGGGTATGTGACATCCAGTGGCCGACCAATAGCCTTTTACATGTCCGCATACATTATAGACGCTATATGTTTCACGACTCCTTTCCCTTTGATGAATTGGAGTTGGAACCCAACCTGCACTGATCCTATTCATGAATATCATTCTAAGCTATAAGAAGAAAATGTTAAGGATTCTTTTTACGAAATTTGTCATTTCATGGTGATACTGGTACATCAGATGCTGTATGGTTGTGCACCCCCCCATATCTCAGAGTCGATCACCGGAAACCTCAAGGCTGTTGCTGATTGGTTTATTGAGAAGAATTTCTCCTATATCAGGGTGTTCGAATGTTCGATCCCTCCTCATGCACTTCCGAAATTCCTCCCTGACAGACCGGTGTGAAGGGAGGTAGCCTATTAGATAGTAATGAGCGACATTGGGATAGAACTGAAGGCAACTCAGAAGAAGTTCTGGCCAATCTTTCCCGTACAAATTGGGAAGTTTTCACTACTCAACATGGGTCATTCCAAGGTTGAAGTTGTAGCAATAGATGAGGTCAAGCTGGTAGATCTCGAACACAGGAAACACGACCCCTATCAAATAGTGGGAAATCACATGGCTCATTATAACATGAAAGCATACGATCATGATAAATATCCTTGCGATGACATATTTAAAGAGGCTAAAACCTATGAGGAGGTGTTAGACATGATATAGTCATTACCATCTGATTCGTAAACTAGTCTTCAAACCTTCCAGAGACACAAACGAAGTGGTTTACCCAAGGTACTGCAGAGATAATCAACAACTCGTCCTCCAACACAAGAAAATAGTCCCCCGATCCCTGGACAAGAAGTGCATAATAAAGCAATTACCAAGGAAAATCCACAGGAGACTGAAACGTATTCTCAAAAAGCAGAAGTTCCACATATAAAGAACCCAAGATCTGAAACATAAAAAGGGCCTGAGATACCTTTCGAGTCTGGCAAATTGATTCACCTTTCATCATCAACTATCCATACTGATATCCCTAAAACAACAGGAGAAACAAAGTCTACAGAGCTAGGTAGTCCCATTGCCTCTTTGACTCCTTTACAGTCTGCTTATGGGCTCCCTCAGATTGGAGTCATATATGCTAGTGAGCTTACTCCTATCTCTAGAGAAGAAATACCTCCCTCAGATTACCTTTTTAGTAAAAAGAGGAAGGCTGTGTTGAAGCAGGAGATGTATATGAGAGAAGGTGGTATGGTAAGGAAGCACAGGGTGTTGGTAGATGGGCAGAACTTGGAAGAAGAATATTTAACTATAGAGGTAGCTGGCTCCATGGGAGCTCTGGCAACAAAAAATCTATTCACTGTTGACAATATGAAAGCAAGGTTAAGGCAGAGAAATCAGACGATAGTCTAGTTGCAAAACCAGTTAAAAGATACCAAGAAAAACATTAGAGAAGAAATAAATAAAGGTCTGGAGAAGGTCAGAGTTGTTGATAAGCAAGAAATTCATTTGCTTAAGTCAATTCTAGACGAGATGAACAAGAAGATGCAGACTAGCCAAATACAGGTTATTCGACAAGAAGAATTGGTAAGACAACTACATGCTAAATTGAATTCAATGAAAGGCCAGGTTATAGATTTGAAAGTCTTTCAGGACTTGTCATTGGAAGTGCACACAAATATTGAAGCTCAACAACAAAGATTAATCTCCAAAGTAGAGATTATTCATAATTACTTTCAAGAAGTAAGCAATTATTTTGATAATATTATTTTTAAAGAAAAATAAGCTAAAGCAACAAGGACTACTTTTCAGAAAGCAGTTGTATGTTCAGGAAACAAAAATGTATCGAAAGATCCAAAGCTATCAGTCGCAGAGTAGATTAAAGGCGATATCATGCTCAAAGTATGGGAAACTAACATAGCAGAAAACAAGAAAATAACCAAAGAAATCAAAGACGATTGCGAATAAATATTTGATTGGTTGGACAAGGGATCATTTGGTATTGAAAAAGATAATTGCACTAGGCTACTAGGACAGATAAACATTGTAAGACATCAGTTGAACTTCAAAGAGAGCTTGAAAGAAATTCAGATGGAAATTTCACAACTAAAGGAAATTGATGTTACCCTAATAGATAGGTGGTTGGTATAGATAGGTGGTTGGTATAGCCAAACTTAAAATTGCAATCAATTAAGTCTGCTGATAAGGGGATTGAAGACCGACTTCCAAAAATTCAGAGAAAATTTTATTTATTCGAAGCGAAGGATCTTCCAGAGCCTCCCAGAAATTTTGTGCACTTTCTAGAAAAGTGTGTTGAATGTATTGGATCAAGAGAAAGAGATACTTAAAAAAAACAATGAAGTATCATTTGGAAGGCTTGTATTATCGAGACGATAAAAAAATAAAGGATAATCATGCAAACGGTTGAGTTTTTCATTTTTGTAACTGTTTTCTCCTAGGAGTTAGGAAATCACCAACCATCAATGTATTGGTGACCATGTATAAGTATAATTTCAGGAGACTGAAAGAAGGCTTTTTTCTGAAGGGATTGTAACGAAGAATTTGAAGATATTTTTGAACCAATACAAATACAGATTGAAGATTCCAGATCTGGTCAAGTTTGAGTTATGTGCTTCTCTGTTGTTTCATATTTTTCATATCTCTCTTTGATGAATGCTTAACTGCAATTTAGTACAACCTCTACTATGGTGATTAATTATTCTTGCGATTTAATCATTTACAATTTTTCCTCTGTATCGCCTATCAACATATATAAGACCTGTAAATGTTTTAGATTTCAATATCATATGCTTCATTAAGAGTTTTTCCTAACTTTTTCTTCTTCTGTCACAAAGTGAGATTCCTCTTTAATTGTTGCCTCACCTTGTTCAACAACTTTATGTTTTCTTTTCATTTCCTGCATATTCCCTTTTCAAAATTTAACCCAGATACCAGAAATGGCCTTTAGTTTCGTCATACTATTGATTCAAGGTTTTGCAGTTCTTCCTACATATTTTGAAACAAAAATAGCAAACCCTAAAAGAAAACACAAGATTTTATCTTTTTAGTTTTTATCCCTCATGACTGTACTAGTTACAAGACAACCCAATATTGAACCCGACCTATCAGACCAAACAAGTATCGCTTTAAATTTATTCAACACCATATTACAGACAGCTAGCAACCAGGTTGAGTTAGAATGCTCATGGGCAACAATTGAAAGGGATATCAACACCCAGGAAAACTGGGAATCTAGATAGAGGCAGTTAAGAAACTGACCCTAGCCTATCCTTGTATAACTAACGTTTTATCTCATATCTCTCTTTTCCTTTTTCATATGCCTTGACAATATACTTTAGAGCCTTAAAGTATAAACTCAGGACCAACATGTACATCAAATAAATAAATGTATCATGCCACCAAAAAAATAAATAAGACCGATTGTCCAAAAACGAAGATAATAGTACTATGTTGTCTGAAAAAAACCCAAACATAACAAATTGTTCAACAATAAGTAAAAGCCATATTTAGTATGAGAAGCAATCTGCTTCTTCCCACTGCTTGCTGCCTTTTTTCCCCTGTTTGTAGAGCTGATATTCTCAGTGTTTGGTTGATTGGATGCATGAGGCTGAACTTCACTAAGAGCTGGATATTGTTCATTATTCTGCTGGGCATGAGAGGTAACTGACTGGGAGGAGTCACTAGAAGATTTGGCATGAATGAACACTTTTTACCTTTTCTTGACAAAGGACCAGGGATGGTTGTCTTAAGTCTGTTGCTTGCATGCGAGGATTGAAAAAGGAATACAATATGATCAATTTGCTGGGAATGCTGGTTGTGTGGAGGTGGAGGAGGCAATGGAAATGAAACTGTGGGCCAACCATGATGATGGAGTGCAGGTTGATTGACATTTTCTTTCCAACTATCATTAATAGGGACCTCTGGATGGAGTGAGACATGAGGTGGAACATGGAATTCTGAAAGATTCCGATGAGGGTTGTAAGGGGGTCTCTGTGGTCTAGGATGTGGCTGAAATACTCCTTGACCCACCAGGTTGAAGAACCCATCTTGAAATAGATGATTCAACTCTTGAGGATCAACATCAAAGTGAATGGAAAATCTGGGTCTCCTATTACCCCTTTTCCAAAAATTATTTCTTCCCCTGCCTCTGCCATGGCTTCCTCTACTAAAGAAACTCATTGTCTACAAGCAAACTTACATCAGAATATGGAAAATGAAAGACTAATCAACCATCAATTAACTTTGTCTAAAGATAAACTCAAACATTGTCTCTTATTATTTAACATGCAAGCATGCATGTCATCAATCCATTACTCTATATACAATAATCATAGTCATTCTGCCAATTAAAATTAAAAATTGTCATTATCTAGAACAATGATATTTAATTAAATATGGGATGTGATTCGGGTTTATAATGAATGAAAAGTGTTATTTATGAAAAGGAAATAAATGATTACTGTTCCAATTAAGACCCATTATTAACCAATCCATTTTAATAACCATGCCATCTTCATGCTCAAATGTAAGTATTGTTATTAATGCTCACTGTTCTAATTCATAACTTCTTTTCAAATTATAGGGTTTCTATAAAATAATATTTCTTTTGGAACATAACATGGGAAAAAACCAGATTTTGGGAAAAAATGAGGGCTGTATAAAAATGAAATCATGGAGGGAAGTGATAATGATCAATATTATTTCCACATACAAATATCATCCATTAATCATCAACAAATGTGATCAATTAAAACCTCAAAAACTTTGTATTTTTGTCTTTTGTATTCTTGAGAGTTAAATTCACTAAAAAAAATATATCAACAAAGAGTTTGAAAACTCTTCTTTATGATTTCATGTAGAAATGATTATATTTAAACTTTTGAAACTTATCCATTTGAACGCTATTTTTCCAAAATAGTATAACTATAATAACATAATGAATCCATTCCATGGCACAAGAACTATTCCCATCTTTATGTTGATTATATATATATATATATATATATATATTTCCAACAATCAAAACCGTGTTTGATCAAAGTGTAGATTCACTTTTAAAAATATTTGCAAAAATGAGACTTAAAACCAATATGCCAACCAAATACCAACCCAAAATATGATGTCGACTTCACACACATGCTTATCATTTCCAACCAACATTTCCAACAAGCAACTCAAAATGATGATGACAAAATTGTGGAGAGTGAAGTAGGGTTTATATCTTTGAATCCCAAAGAAAGCGGGCCGAGATGGGATTCCAAGTCGAAACGATAGGTTTCAAATTTCTTTACAATAATAACACTATAACTCAAAATATGCTAGTGGATTTGGGCCAATAAGAGCGTGATGTATATGAGAGAAATTAGTTGAAACACACCCACATGCCCCAACAATTGTCATAACAAATTGAACTGATATTACAATGAGATTCAAAAGAATGTTTATCATTTCTTCTAGGACGAGATACAGAGGCAATCAAAATGAGAAGGCCGGGAGCACACTGCATATTTTTGTTTGATTTTTTTTAGAACAAAATTTACAATCATAACAAGAAACCCACAGTGCCTAACAACTAGCCATAACCATAAAAATGCAAAATGAAAACAACAGTGATGACACTGTTTTTCTCATTCAAAAGTTGTTTATTCCTTTAAACTCGACTATATAAGTCTTAATGCAAAACCCAGGTCAAGAGTCTCACTGGTGATTCTATTTATTTTGTATCAACTTCATACAAATAATTCACCATCGACAACATCTTAAAATCATTGTCCAATAGATATTTATTCTCATAACAAACACACAACATGCAAACAACTTGAGCCAATATTTTAAAATTTATCAGAACAAAGTGAGCCATCGATGCCAGAGAAGTTGAAAATGTTAATTACTTTCCAAATAAGATAAATATCCACGAGAGATAAGCCCAATATCGTTATCCAATCACCAAAGCCTTAGAATCTACAAACCCTTGATTAACAACAACAAACCATTTCCAACAAGCAACAATAAAAAAGGTGGTATCCTCAAGAGGGAAAATCAACAGGAGTGCATTAACTCCCCATCAACTCACGTCACCTCAACATTTACCAAAACTCACCAACCTTTCACAATATCCAACCAAAATTTCCACGATGGAAAGCACTTAGTTTCCAACTCGGACTCGAAATTGAGCTTTGGTACCATGCATATCACACTATTGAATTTTCAACCATAACATAGATCAACGCTATACCACATTCATAACTATTATAAGTTGTCACCACTCTATATATCAACCATATCAATTACCAATCAAATGACATGAGATATGATGTCCATAACATATATGAATTTAACTCTAACTCGGGTTCATTCACACTTTGCATGTGACGACCTTGTATAATATCATATGTGATATATATGTGCATGGAATAAAGTTGACCATTCTTTTTAAATATATCACAAGCCATGTTAAAATATATAACTTTAAAACTTACAATCATAGTGTTATAATTATGGTGCAAAAGGCCTTTCACCCTTTTCCTTTCTTTTAATCATGGCAACAACTTATTTAATGCAATATGAGGATAAGGATTGTCATAAGTCTCCGACGAAGAAACCATTTGTGCATATGAGAAGAATATAATACCACACTGTATTTTAATCTAGCCATTTGTTTGCATGCCACATTTCTTTCTAGAATAAAAGGAGCGAAATCAACTTAATATAACTTCTCTAAGGGGTCCCACCTACTAGTTAGATAATATAGTAATATAAATAGTATAATGCATTGAAATATTTTGTAGGTAGTATTATTCTTGTGAAATTTTGCATCAACAACTGATGACTCCATAGGGAAATCTGTTTGTAGCAGATTAGAACTCATGAGTTCTGGTTTTGACGAAATTAGTAGGGGTGCGTAATAAGAAGTGATAGAAGTAGACCAAGTACGAAAAATTGTACAACATGGGGACATAGAATGAAAATTGAAATGATATATGAAATGTGACTTCATGGAGAAACTTATGAAAAGTGAGATATATGAGGGGGCTTTGTCCTATTTGTATAACCAACAAAGAAACAATAACATTTGTTCGGATGAATATTTTAATTGAAATTTCAACCTTGCTGCAAATTGTACGAAATCATCTGATATGCTCTTATTTAAAATGGAATGAAGGGTAGAAAGGGAAAGGATAAAAGGGAGAGTCACGTCCATCAAGTTAGTAGCAAAGTATTTAATTGAAGGTATAGAAAATGTCTCATCAACATTTAAATAAAAGAGAATCATAATATCTCTGTTGTGTGTTTAATTTCTAAACTGACCGACAATATTTGCAGACAATGATCTATCTAATGACTTGACTGATCCAACTGACTCTACCTCATCAAAGGGTTCAAAACCAATAAATGAAAATAAAATTGATAAAATAAAACAACAAAATGTACTCAAAGTAAACAAGAAAGTATGTACAAAAAAGAAAAAAAATATATTTACAAAGCACTCAATCAACAATCAATTTGGTTCAACATAGTGCTTAATATGTGAACCATTCATGCTATAGGAGAATAATCACTTATCCATATCTTTTAATAAATATGAGTTGGTGTTTATGGATAAATTCGTGAGTGCGGACACAGACCAATCTCCCCAAGATCCACCTGGATCTGGAACAAACCGTGACATAATACTACTCTTTCCCTAGATCTAACTATTGAACGAACTAAGAGAAATGGATAGTGTTCATACCTTATAAACGCTCTCCTTTAATCTCTGTTGTTCCTCGCTCTGCTCCGATGCTCTTGTGTCGTCCAATCA
>ML785231.1:497587-511552 GCA_009831015.1 Picea engelmannii | reverse complement strand
CTGCGTACCATTCTTAAAATATGATCTTGAGAAAATGATAAATGTAACCTTCTTCTGGAAAATGTTCTTAATGAAGAGTTTGATCTTCTATCACCATGACATAATCATGTTATCATCCCGATAACCAAAAATGTGGATAACAGTTGGTTCTAAGGACATAGGCGATTTTAAATGGACCTAGCCACAATTTTTAAAACTTAGAATGTCTTCCTCTTTCAACATGTGCAAAATCCCATAGTAGCACTTTCTCATCAACCCTAAAATCAACAGATTTATGTCTTTTATTAAAATATTTCTTAACTATTTTCTATCTCCAAAAGAAAAGGTTAATCAATTTATCATAATATGCAGAACCCTTTCTAAATCATTGATCATTGTTCAATGAAATATGACGTCTAAAAGAAAGGGGAAAATAAACATGCAATCTAAAGTGAAAGAAAAATTAAGACAAAACTAAATAAACTTAAAACCTAATTTACCCTCCCCATTTGTTTTTTATTATTTATGTACACAAGGAAGGGAAAACATTCTTGGACTCAGGTAGGATGATATTTTGCATAGAGAAATGCATCATCTATTTTAGAAGGATGATTAATGACTGAAAATACGATGCATGAAGAATATTGATCACCCTGCCAACCAACAAATGCATGTGGCAAGGGTAATGGGCCTGTCAAAATCCAAAAAAAGTGATCACCATCTTGCAAGACCTTCCAACAAACAAGATGGGATTTAGGCTTGATATTTCTAACATGAGCATGATCAATAACATTAGAATGGTGGTTAGAAGTTTCAATGTCAAGGATGGGGTTAGTGGGCTCTTTAAACATCATAAGGTCATCTTCTACAATCTCTTGATCAAGAAAATAATAACCATGCTCCGAGGGAGAAAATAAAGGATTCAAATGCATATGAATGCCTTTGAATCTATCATCATCAAAAGAAATCATGCATGTAAGAGAGATATGTATATCATCATTGAATTCCTCAACCTCTTTGAATTGAAACAATGGGTTTGTGAAATAATTCTGTAATGTAAAATATTGATTATCCTTATGAGGATCTTTAGAAGGATACTCAACATATGAATTAATATCTCCCCTCGAATACCCTCTTTAATTTTCTTCATAAGGGCCTGAGAAATATCAGGGATAGTGCTATGAGAATCAAGAGAATCCTCCCCACAAGATTCATCCAAGAAGAGTACTTCATTGGACACAAGTTGATTTTGAGTAGGATATATGTCAAAAAGGTCCTCATTGAAGGGGAAGGCATCAAACAAAGCTTTGTCAGAAGTAGGACTAGTAGGCATATCAAGACAAGAATACTTACAATATTTTGAGAATATAGCATTATGAGATGCATGATTGTACTCCTGTAGACTCGTCATGAAGAGAGAGGGATTTGTGTGATATTCATATTTAGCTTTTAGAAATAACTCACAAGTTAACTGTTCATGAGGACCATAACAAAAGTTACATTGAGGAGGATTAGGGATGGTTTCATGTATAAGTTCAAAATGATGAAAAATAGGTGGAGGAAAGTAAAAAAAAAACTTTATGAAAATTGATTCTACTGCGAAAATTTGACTAGATACCATACGTCTAGACCAGTCTCTTGCTTTACGAAGAAGGGAAAGTGGAAAATGATCTGCAGAAGTATGTATATCATAAGCCCCAATACATTGAAAAAATCTAAGGAAATCTTCAATATGACTATGTGAAGATTCCCATGAGTTACCCTAAAAAAGAGGACAACTAACCATAGAAAATTTTGCATTCGGGCTCAAATTTGATCTATACATGATTAGGTAGGTCAGGATAAAGAAAACTCATAAAAAAATAACAAACTAGGGGCATATAGAAAATGGGTTTTTCGCTGTCCCCAATATGATCGCCAAATAAATGTTGAGGAAAAGGTATGAGGAACATCACTCCAACATTTTCGAATCTTACTAGGCTAGGGTAAGATAGTTGGGATTATCACTTGGGGTTTATAGCCTAAGAAAAAATTATCAATTGTTTCTTGAGAAACAAATACAAGGAATCATTGCTGTCTTTTATAATTAAACAATGCAAAAGAAGAAAGTGAAAAACATATATGTACTTTGTTTTTAGGATTAAGGAACAAATGAAATACAAATATGAAAATAGTGTCAGAAAATACACACGTGAGACCAAAATCATCAAAGTGATTTTATTAATCTCATTCCAAGTTAAAATCATAACTCCTTTTCAAATCCCTACGAGGATATGGACCAAGATCATATTTAGAGATCTTCGATGGGTACCATACAAAAAGACTCTGATAACAAGAGAGGACTGAGACTAGAAGTTTGGATCAGCTTAGCCACGAAAATATTATTGACAAACTCTGCAAAATATTCCCTATCATTAATGAAATCTAATTCATATACAAATCAGAATACACATACTATCAAGATCATATAATCAACCTTTCACGAATAAGCTACTGAAATGTGTATCTCAATCCTTGAATCTTGCTATCTTAAATAAGACCTTGCTATCAACAAGATGGTTAAGACTCTAAGATAACTCAGAATGAATGAAAGTAAGTAATCTCACAAGAATAAGAGCAGACCTTATATTAGAAAATTCTTTCTTGTTTTTTCCCCTTATGTCCCTTCCTTTAATCATCTTTTATCTTCCTCAAAAGAAGTCGTAGTAGTTTCAAACTACCATTAGTTAATTCATAATAGATTAAATATTAGTTAGGGACAAATGATAATAATAATAATAATAATAATAATAATAAATGGTTTATAAAATAATAACTAATAGGTGGGACCCCTAATATTTTAAATATTTTAAGCTTGATTCCCTCCTTGTTGCTCCATAATTTATTTTTAAATTAAATTATGCCACCTCATAAATACACACATAAACAATCACTTGGATATTCCCTCGTGTCTCCCCAAAATATCCATGTATACATCAAATAAATAAATGTATCATGCCACCACAAAAATAAATAAGACTGGCTGTCCAAAAACAAAGATAATAGTACTATGTTGTTTGAAAACAACCCAAACATAACAAATTGTTCAACAATAATTAAAAGCCATATTTACTATGAGAAGCAGTCTGCTTCTTCCCACTGCTTGCTGCCTTTTTTTCCCTGTTTGCAGAGCTGATCTTCTTAGTATTTGGTTGATTGGATTCATGAGGCTGAACTTCACTGAGAGCTAGAGACTGTTCATTATTTTGCTAGGCATGAGAGGTAAATGAATGTGAGGAGTCACTAGAAGATTTGGCATGAATGAGCACTTTTTTACCTTTGATTGACAAAGGTTCAAGGATGGTTGTCTTAAGTCTCTTGCTTGCATGTGAGGACTGAAAAGGGGATGCTATATGATCAATTTTCTGGGCATGCTGGTTGTGTGGAGGTGAAGGAGGCACCGAAAATGAAATTGTGGGCCAACAATGATAATGGACTGCAGGTTGATTGGAAATATCTTGCCAACCATCATTAATATGGACCTCTGGCTGGAGTGAGATGTGAGGTAGAACATGGACTTCTGAAATATTTTGATGAGGCTTGTAAGGGAGTCTTTATGGTCTAGGATGTGCCTGGAATACTCCTTGACCCACCAGGTTGAATTCATTGTCTATAAGAAAACTTAGATTAGAATATAGAACAAGAAAGACTAACCAACCATCAATTAACTTTGTCTAATGATAAAATCAAACATTGGATCTTATTACTTAACACACAAGCATGCCATCAATCCATTACTCTATATACAATAATAATAGTCATTCTACCAATTAAAATTCACAATTTTCATTATCTAGAACATGGATATTTAATGAAATATGGGATGTGATTTGGGTTTATAATGAACGAAAAGTGTTATTTATGAAAAGGAAATAAATGATTACTGTTCTAAATAAGACCCATTCTTAACGAAGCCATTTTACTAATCATGCTGTCTTCATACTCAACTGTAAGTCTTGTTAATAATGCTTACTGTTCTAATTCAAAACTTCTTTTCAAATTACATGGTTTCTATAAAATCATATTTCTTTTGGAACAAAACATGGTAAAAATGATTTTGGGGAAAAAATGAGGGCTGTATAATTTGCGTAAAATGAAATTATGGAGAGAAGTGATAATGATGAATGTTATTTCTACATACAAATATCATCCATCAATCATAAACAAATGTGATCAATTCAAATCTCAAAAACTCCGTATTTTTGTCTTTTGTATTCTTGACAGTTAAATTCACTAAAAAAATATATATCAACAAACAATTTGAAAACTCTTTTTTATGATTTCCCGTAGAAAGGATTATATTTAAACTTTTGAAACTTATCTATTTGAACCCTATTTTTCCAGAATAGCATAAACATAATAACAAAATGATTCCATTCCAGGGCACAAGAACTATACCCATATATATATATATATATATATATATATATTTCCAACAATCAAAACTGTGTTTTATCAAAGTGTGGCTTCCCTTTTAAAAATATCTGCAAAAATGAGACTTGGAACCAATATGCCAACCAAATACCTGTTGTATTATTGAGAGGGGGGGTGAATCAATAATAGAGAAATAATCATTTTTAACCACAAAATGTAAGTGTTATATCAATGTAACATTATTATCCAATAGTTTTAGAGTAAATAAACAATGAACAAATGAGCAATCATACACTTACACAGTACACTAGTGTTTTTACGTGGAAATACAAAGCGGGAGAAAACCACAGAATGATTTTTCTTATATGTATTTAAGAATTACATTCATTGGAAGCACCAACTTCCTTTGTTTTCCAGCTGCAACTGGAAGGAGGCTCCAAGCCCCTAGTTTCTCAGACTACAAAATGAAGGAAGCTCCAAGTCCCCAATTCTCTGGCTACAACCAGAGGAGGCCACAACCCCCTAGTTTCTCAGGCTACAACCTGAGGGAAGCTCCAATTCTCCAATTCTATGGCTACAACCAGAAGGAGGCTACAACCCCCTATGTTCTCTGTCTACAACCACCTATCCTTTCCCTGTCCAACTGCCCTAACGTAGAAGTAGAATGATGGAACCACTGTCACACTATCACTGCGAGATATACTGTTATAAACCTGTACCAATCAACCTGTAATCAACCTGTAACAACATGTACCAATAACCTATGACAACATGTACCATACATCAACATGTACCATAGACAAATACATCAACCATCCACCAAACCTGTACAAATAACCCGTCCAAACAACCTGTAATCAACTTGTACCATAAACAAGTGCATCAACCATGCACCAACCTATACCATCAACGAGTGCATAAACCATGCACCAAATATGTACCAATCATGCATCAAATACACATAAACTATGACTCATCAAGATGTACCAACATTATCAACAACACACCTCATGTATGTGCCAACTCATCAACTACTTGTCTCAACCATGTACCCAACATGTACCTCAACCAAAAGCCCTCATCAATTTCATCATCCAAATTTGATTTGTAACTCTGTAATAGACCTGTTGTATATGATCACATACTTGCAAACCTTCCTTAACTTTAACAACAAGAGACTAACATTTTCATAAAACTTTACTTTAGTCTCACATGACTAATTTTGGATTAGTCAACAACCATAACTTGAAATAATCATAACTATGTACCTATAATGAATAAATATATAAAAATAATACACAATGTTCTTCAGTGTCATTTATGCAATTCCTCCAGGTTTCACTACTTGGAACTTCTCAGAAAAGGATTTATAGCAAAAATGACATACCTTATTGAATTCTGGCTTATTCTAGAGAGTGAAATTGTAGAGCATGCCCCACAAAAAATATTTGTTGTATGGATCTAAAAATGGTAAAAAAAATACTAAAGAACGTACTATAACCAACACATTTTGTCTTACTAAATTTGGATATGTTATGAATAATTTATGACGATTTTACCCGAAACACCTGTTTTAGACTAGTTTTAGGATTAGCCACAAACCCTATTTTCCACGCAGTGTAACTCCAAAAATAAAACGACCCACAAGATGAAATTTTTATCACAACTACTTAGATATGTTTCCTCAATGGCCTCCCAATTTCATGGTATCAATCATTATAGAAAAAACTTTTATTGTGAAAATGGTGAGATGACCTGTAAATAACATACCTTAGAAAGCATCATCAAAAGAATTTATCCTCCCTTGAATTTCGGCCTTCTTTTCTTCACCTTCCTGTTGAGCACTCAACACACCCTAAGAATTCTATGCCAAATTTTACTTTTTTGGTACCACTTGATCCTTTTCATTGTCTAATTTGACTTCATTGTGAAAAATGTTGCATTTTCTTATCATTTTGATTCTCATTTAAGTCTTTCAAAGTTTGCCTGGACATGTGAAAACCCGTAACTTAAAAAGACTTAACACTTAATAAAGAATCAAGAACCGTAACATTTCACCTAATGCGCCCAAATTTGACATCGGAATGAATTAAAATATCAATGAAAATCATTCGAAAAACCACAATCCCTGAGCGTCGATCTTCGCTGGCATCAACAAAAGAAAGTTTTATTTCGTGAAAAAAATCACACAAGGATATCACCGATGACTGATCCCTTCGGAATTGGTAAAAGGCGGAGAGAGTAAATGTTAACGAAGAAGGCAACGATATTTATGATAGCTAATACTCGACGTGCTTAGCAAAATACGAGAAGACCAAGTCACAATGAACATTTAGACCACGCTAAAGTTTTTCTCCGATCGCCGACTTCCAAAACATTCCGACATCAGGTTTTTTGAGGACACCAATCCAAAGAAATTACACAATAGTTTTATTCCCAATCCCTGAGCTCTGATACCATTTCGACATCTACGATCCCATGCTTATATTAGAGTGCAAAACTTGAATAAAGTTCTGAGTCCGACCATTACCCGCGAGCTAAGTCACCGGGCTTCATTGTCACGTATACCGAGCCAGTTGTACCACGTCAGAACCATACGGTGAAATCGATCGGCGTCAGAGGTTTTTTGTGAAAGAATATCAATGAAAGAAATCGTAACACCTTGCCGATCCATGATCCACCAACTAGGAAAGCGACACGATGAGACATTTTAGCACTAGATACGATGCAATTCAGAGCATTTAAGGGTCTGATTAATTCCAAATATCGCATTAGTTGCTAATTCGTGTGCGAATCAAAAGGACCTTTTGAATTTACTGATACAACACATCACCCTCCGTGCCTCCTCCATCAACCCATGATGAATTAAATTACAAATATTCGACGATAGATTTGTTTGAATTTCACTCATCACCCAAATTAATTGGTTGATACGACCAATAAGTTCTTCTCCATTAAAACTTCTTGAGCCATTATAAACAAGATTATTCTATGCGCTAAGGAGTTTCAGAGCATCCATAAGAACAAGACAAACAATTCAAAAGATTCTGAGCCCCCATGAGTATCAAACTACAAAGTTTAGCAAGCGTTGCAGGTATGTACCAGTCTGGATTTTTTGTGTTTTCACTTCATATATACATTTTGATCCAATGTCACTCTGTACGTCGGTCCTAAAGGATTGTTTCATTTGTAGGAAATATGCCTCCAAGAAATCCAAACACTAGGCGATCACCGAGAGCATCTAAGCTAAAGGAACCAGAGGTGGGAGAAGGTTTGTCCCTAGGGCCAACAAAACAATTAGAATTTGCTCCAAGGCCGGAACCAATTATCAGAACATCCACCAAGAATATTTTCACTCAACCTCCGGCCTTTGGAGACATAGAGGAAAACATAGGGGGCAAGGCGATACTTCCGTACCRGGGAGAAMTCTTYAAGAATATCGGTCGGAAAGAATTCCTGGAATATACCCCGCACAACGACCCCGACATGAGAAAGATCGACGATGAATTTTTTCCAAATATMCGACTGTCATACCTACAGATGGTAGCGAGCAGGACCCCGATGTTCCCCTATATGGAACTGATGCAATGGCTCATCGACCACAAGAACAAACAAAAGTTCCTGATCAACGACGACAATGGCGAGTGTGTTGGGGTTTTCCTTTTGGTAGAGGTACATAATTATTACAAGCTCAAAGACCCGGAAAAGCAAATGAACACTGATTTCATCGTCAACTTTTATGAACACCATGACACTGGCAGGGTGATGGATTCATGGTGGAAAGAGGATAAAATGTACACTAATTGGACCTCTGGCTGGTACTAAATGACCAACTTAAGGGAGCCATATATCTATCTAATGGCCCTCATCTGCAGGTTGTATGGGCAAAAATATTTCTCAAGGTTTTCTGAGGCTTGGATGCCTCTAGCTTATACTGTAGCCATTTCTGGGAGAGTTTTTAACTGGGGTGCCATCATTTCCAAGAAGCTGAGCATTTGCGTACAACAGGTTCAGGCGTCGAAAGAAGGAGAGACTCCATCCTTCTACATGGCTTCTTATTTATTGAACATCATCTGTGCCAGAAATATTTTTTCCGGAATGAACTTGAGTTGGAACGTCTCGAAACTCCCGATCCATTTATATTTCAGTGTCTTATGGGAGAACAGGTACAAAAATCCTACTCCCTCATGTGCAATGAATTCATCGCTCACATTCATTTCATTCTTTTTGAGAAAGAGTGTCCAATACTATCAGCTGCGGCAAAAAATATGATATCAAAGGTTGGTCACTGGTATCTGGATGAGCGCGATACCTATATTAGGGTTTTCGGGGCTGCTGGGGCACCACACCTTTTACCCGTGCATGTTCCTGATTGACTATTGGTAGGGGATATATGCTACCAGACTATCCTACAAGTCTACAACGCTTCCCTGGTAAAAGATAAGAAACATGCATTTATACCTTATGGATTCCATATAGGTTTCTACTTGGTAAAATACACTACCCAAGCTAAGCAGGAAGGACTGAGTCAATTAGAGTTCCGATTCCAGACCAGCCATTTTTGAAAACATGACCCAAAAGGTCTAGTCTTGAAACATGCATCTCAGGTGTCTTCTTGCTAGCCATACACCCATGATAAATTTGAAGACAAGGTCTTCAAGGAAAATGCTAAGGATTGGGATGAAGTTGTAGCAAGGATGGATGACCCTAATATGACCAGGTTCAGAGCCATGAGCCTAGATGAACATATGAAGATTCTAGAACAAACATGTCAAGAGGCCCTCAGAGCCAGAGAGGAAATGGTAGCGGCTGAAACAATAAAAATTCCCCTAGTAGCCCCAATACAAGAAATAAATTTTCCCGAGGCTCAGGACGCACAGGAGAGAGGGTTAATAATGTATGAAAAGGTGCAAAGGATCATGGATCAGATGCAAGATAACCCAAACCTCATTAGGATGCCAATGCTCCCTGCTGACAACCCAGATGAAATTCAAATAGGCCGAAGCAACCCTAAATTGATAGACATCGATGAAATCGCTGGGTTAGATGACCTTGAATTCAAAACGCCACCGGTCGGATATTCGACAGGTGTTTTAGCTCAGTTGGAGATAGTCAGGGTATCAATGGAAACAAGTGCATCAAACCCCCTCCACGAGTTAATTTTTTTTTATGATCATGAGAGCCCAAAGGTATCTCTTGGGACCCCTGTGCATATCAAATAATAAAAGGGACCTGAGAAGACATCATCTCCCATTCTCGAGGTCCAAACCTAGGAGGTCCCACAGAAATAAAAGGAAGCTAAGAGTGTCCTAGACACTAAAATGCCCGATGCGCCAGAGACCCAAGCGGATAGTGCGAAGGATGAGCCATCGTCAAGCGAGCCAGAGGAAAGAGCCCCGCAACAGGAAATTGACATTTCAATGGTCGATGAACAAGTAATTATCGATTCTATCCCCGACACCTATATTTCAATCGATAATCAAATACCTGATGAGAGAAAAATAGAAGTTGGGCCTTCAGAGCATAATGATGAAATTAAAGAACCCAATCTTGAACAATTATATACCACCAGAAGTCTCTGAAATACACTCACCTGGGGAGATCAACAAATTCTAGAACCTGTGGATGAAGTATCCGACATACATGCCATATATTATGATAGGAATATAAAGGCTATCATCCATAGGACCACCAAGAAGAGGAGGATCACTTTATATTGCTCCATCCTCATCACTACAGAGGAACATCTGATCAACACAGAACATGATAAGACATTTGAGTTCATTGGTGCAGGGATGGAAATCACAGATGCCACCCTGGACAGAGCTAAAAGAGATGAAAAAGAGCTGGCCGCCGCAATGAAAGAACTAGAACATTTGCACCACTTGGCTAAGTACTATCAGGACACCACATAGGCCGCAATGTACCTAAGGAGTGGATTCAAGGAGGCCTATAGAAAGTTCACAAACGAGTGAAACTTATTCACTGCAAGAATGGATGAGCTCCAGGAAGACACCCTTATGGAAATTGTGATGTGCAAATATATGAAGTGGTGGTAAAAAAAAGCGCAGCAAGCCAGAGAGAGAGTTGACTACATTGGTGTAGTCCAACAGGGTCGAGATAAATAAGAACACGACATTCAAGTGTTGAACGAAAGCAGTCTTGATCGCATAAGGAAAACAACTGAGTATTGGGTAAAAATGGCTCGGGAACCTCACCGAGAAATCCAAGAGAAATGGGCCAAGTACGAGGGAAACTGGGTCAAAATAAACAGGAAATGAAGGATATCAGACTCCCCAAGTTTGGCATGCCCGACGACTTCATCGACTTGCACGACATAATCAAGCCGCACACTGAGCAATATTCATCATGGGCCAAAGAAGTAAAGGTGACAAACACAAGAGAGACAAGTTAGGTGTGGCAGTTTATGGAACACCCGATCAAAGCTCGAGCTATGATGAAACAGTTAAGTGCTAGTCTGGTCAAGTATCATGCACATGTGATAGAGATAAGAGAGATTTACGTGGCCCTGATGGAACAACATAGATTTCCATACACCCACACCTGTGAGGATATATTCATTAATTGGTCAGAGTACGAGAAGAATCACTCGTTTAAAGTGATATATTGAGATGAATACTAGACAAACTGATAGGGGAGAATGCCACATGGCAATTTTGTTTTACTTATTTGCACTTTAGCCGTTATTTTCAGTTAATTTTATGTTATAAATAAGAGCATCGAACAATTAGTTAGGGGTCGATGGTTGTTGCAAGAAACTCTCATTTCTGGTTTTGTTAAGAATTATTTTGGAGCTGCCTTTAATTGAGAAGTCCTTCTGGACCAGAGACAAGTTTATGTTTTCATCAAATGCATGTATGATTGGATGTGGAGAAGAACTATTTCCTATTCCGTCTCATGAATGGATGAAATAATGAGTAAGAGCTATTAAATCTATTGATAAGTTATCTGATGCAATGTTTTACAGTTCTTTATTTAATGATGAAAATGAATCTTTCTATTATTATGTGATTGATGATTAAAGTTGAGCGAATTATTTTACTTACCGTCATTTAGCACATGCATGTTTTCTTATGATAATTCGTATCTCAGTCAGTAATTGGAATATTCACATGGTTAATGTATTAATACTAGGTCTGTGATATACAATCGTTGTCTGCATGCTAGGGTGTAAGGGTTATCCCAAACCCAACCTCTTCTCCATTAGTTTAAGTTTGTTCCCATTTGTTGCCTAGTGGTTGATACCGACTTTTCATCTTATACCAGTGACACCAAAAAGAAAATACAAAAAAAGAGAACGTCTGAACCGAAGGAAAGGCCTTCACAAGAAAACATAAATCCCATCGATTAATTGGTCGGATCACAAGATCTGGAGAATCATTCCACTATTAAACACTGCAAAGTCTAATTGGGCCTAGGTGGCAGGTTTGGTTCCTGCTGTTGAACTAAATGGATTTTGGACCATCAATAGAATTGGTGCTAGAAGGAGGGCCCGAGGAATGAATGGATAAATACATATTCCATATAATATTTCAGAAAACCTGTAGATTCAAAACAACCCACATGCATGGCTAGTCATTCCCAAGACAACCCACACACACTGAGTACTCATGAAACGAGTGACTCACCCCAGCCCAAGGAAGAACACTTGTTCCCTAGTATACCTTACACTCTTCCTCATGAGGAATTTAATCAATTTAGAAGAAACACAAGAGCATACGCCCGACATATCGGTGCGTTTCCCTTAGCTCCGATACTTCCTTGAAGATAAAAAATAAGCAGACCAGTGGTCGACACACCTAACCAGGTTTTTGTGTACACAGTATAAGATATAATAGATTTCACAATCACCGAAATTGAATACCCTCTTAATCTAATCCCCGAAATGCCAGCCGAAGACGTCTATGATCCGAACAATTTTTCAGGAGAAGAAGAATTTAACTCAGGAATCGAAGATATGGAAGACAACAATGTCCACGATGAGGAAAGGGCAAACCCACCTCATAACAACCAACCTTGGTTGTCCAGAGCCGCTTTGGCCATCCCAGGGTGAGTACATAAACTTCCCCGACATTCGGAGAAGTTACTCCCTAAGTTTGACCTCGAGACATCAGGATTTCCTGAAGATCATATCAAGAAATTCATACTAGCGATCAGACTTATGAATGTCCAACATGAAGACATAATATGTAGGCTATTCCCCTATACGTTTGAGAATTCAACTTTCATGTGGTATTTTAATCTGCCAGTAGGATCTATAAATAGTTGGACGAAGTTCCAGAAGGATTTTTTAGATAAATTTTCAGAAGAGACTACTACGAGAGCTCTGATGGATGAGTTGTTTTCCACCACCATGAGTTCAAAGGAAAGGGTCAAAGAATTTAATAAAATATTCACCACCATATTAAAAAAATTCCAACCCCAAGCTAAAACTACTCAGGAGTTACAAATCAAAGTATATGCTAATTCCCTCCTAGCTTCTATTTCCATGTTTGTGAAGAGGGCTGCCAAACTAACCCTAGCTGAGAATTTTAAAGAAGCCAAAATGATAGAGTTCCAGATGAAAGGGTGTAAAGAAGGCCAGGTCTCTTTAGTTAAGAAGGAAGTTCAACTTCCTCCTAGAAGAGGACTCTTGTTAACTAGAACCATAGGGAAACAAACAAAACAAGGTCTTGAAAAGGGTAATGGAGACATAAAATACCTACAACGCATGGTCAAGAAGTTATCAAACGAGATCATAGCATGAAAATAAGTGTAGGGGAGGCAAACCAAAGCCAAAGGCCCTATAAGCCTTTCTTTAAAAGGAACCCATTGTTCAAATCAATTGAACCTCTCCCAACCAACTTAAATATTGATCTAGGGAATGTAGCATCCAATTCCTTCTGTACTTATCACCAAGAAAACCACTCTGTAATGTCCCCCACCTCTTAGAGAGGTGAGGAGGAGACTCAGTGGCCTGGGCACCCCCACTAGGTCATAGTCTCACACTGAAGGGGGGAAAGTCAAGAAGTTAAAAGTTATATTTTTAAGTTGACTTAAGAAAGGGAAAGGATAAAGGAGTAATAGATAAATCAACAGAAGAATAGAAGATTAACCCTGGGAGTTAACCTAACTCAACAGAGAATTAGAAGGAAAAGTATAAGTAAGAGGATGGGGTGCACCTATTACTCATTCTGGTTTTGGATTAGCATTTGCTATTGCTCTTGAGCATTCAGTTTGGGGGTTTTGCTGTACAAACCCTTGGGAGAAACTTAGTGGTGAAATATCCACTCACCTTGTTCCACAGCTTGGTCTTGGGGATGAACGACTCCTCCACACCATTCTAGTCTCAGGGCCTGTTTATCGAGGGAGGTTCGATCCAGCTTATCCTAAGGGCCTAGGGCCATTCCAACAGTTGGGTTTTGTTTGCAGGGGCATGACCATCAGTTTGATGGATTTTCTGGAGGGTTATCATCATTCTACATTTGTCTGCAGATTGGGACGTCTCGGAGCCATAGGGGACATCCTGTGATTCAGTAAAACTCAGATCTAGGGAGATCTGCTTGAGATCTG
>ML785231.1:449445-474768 GCA_009831015.1 Picea engelmannii | reverse complement strand
TTGAGATATGCTGCAACATTTAAGTGCAAGTTTGGTCAAGTATCAGGCACATGCGACAGAGATAAGAGAGATGTATGAGGCCCCGATGGAACATTCTATATTTCCATACACCCACACCTGTGAGGAGTTGTTCATCAATTGGTTGGAGTACGAGAAGAATCATCCATTTAAAGTGATATATTGAGATGACTTCTAGAAAAAATGATAGGGGAGAAAGCTACATTGTGAATTTTGTTTTACTTATATGCACTTTAGTCATTATTTTCAGTTAATTTTATGTTATAAATAAGAGCATCGACCAATTAGTGAGGGGTCAATGGTTGTTGCAAGAAACTCTCATTTCTGGTTTTTTTAAGAATTATTTTGGAGCTGCCTTTAATTGAGAATCTATTCTGGACCAAAGACAAGTTTATGTTTTCATCAAATGTGTGTATGATTGGATGTGGAGAAGAACTATTTCCTATTCCGTCTCATGAATGGATGTAGTAACAAGTAAGAGCTATTAAATCTATTGATTAGTTACCTGATGCAATGTTTTACAGTTATTTCTTTAATGATGAAAATGAATCTTTGTTTTATTATGTGCTTGATGATTAGAGTTCAGTGAATTATTTTGCTTACCGTCATTTATCACATGCATGTTTTGTTCTGATAATTTGTATCTCAGTCAGTAATTAGAATATTCACATGGTTAATGTATTAGTACTAGGCCTGTGATATACCATCGTTGTTTGCATGCTAGGGTGTAAGGGTTATCCCAAACCCAGCCTCTTCTCCAGTAGTTTAAGTTTGTTCCCATTTGTTTCCTAGTTGGTTGGATAGGCCTTCACAAGAAAACATAAATCCCATCAATTAATTGGCCGGATTGAAAGATCTGGAGAACCATTCCATTATTAAATGCTATAGAGTCTAATTGGGCCTCGGTGGTGAGTTTGGTTCCTTCTGTTGAACTACAGGGATTTTAGACCCATCAACACTTCCCTTTGAAATTCGGCTTAGATATCCTTTGGTTATCTCAGTCACTTGTAGATATTTAGTATGCTCAAGTGTGATTAAAATGAGAGAGCCTTGCCTCTTATTTATACTTTCATGTAGCTTCCTAAATGGGTTACCTTTTAACCATCTTAACCCACTTTCCTTATTTTAGGGTTAACCCACTTCTAACCACTTGTCCACTTAGTAATTTATCCATTAAATTTATTCTTTAAATAATTTATTTCGTATCCACTTTGACTTATAGTACATGTTATCTCACTATTTGTAGTTGGAGTAAATGATGGATGGGAGAAATGCAAACTGGTGAAATTGAGACTATCCTACCACTGTCACCTCAATAGGATAACTTTTTTTGTTTAGGGTGGTAGGCCCATGGGAGACGTCCTTGGTGACCTGGGGTTTTGAGAAGGCAAAGTCTTATGGATAAGTAGAAAGTTTTCCCCCCTCACAAGTCACCACCGATCATAAAGTTCGGCTAATCAGCCAATAAAGTAAAAATAACTGGAAGTACAAAAGGTAACCAAAAGTGTACCTGCCCGAGACAAAGCAACAAGAAAACTATACATGTGCAAAATCACTTGCTTGGTTAGTACTTCATATAATCAAGGACTTCTGATATAAAGCAATTGACTAATAATGTTTATGAAGCAAATTGATGATGTATAATAGCAATGATTACAATATATCACTTCACAAAAAATGCTTAAGAAGAAACTTCACAATGTGCAATGGCAATTTATCATCAATGTAACAATACCAACATTAGAAGCAACGCTTTATCCAATCTTTCAATTGCTTTAAATATGTAATAAATGATGCATGGATATGATTTTAACACAAGTAGATGACGACATCAATAGGGTTAATAAGTGTTAGTCTAAGCTAGGGTTAGAAGGAGTTAATGTCTGTTCAAGAGTATTTATAAGTTGTAATCAAAAGCACTCAAGTACAAGGTCTTAGATCAATGCGCTATTAAGGAAAATTGAGTCAAACTAGATGCAAATGTTGAAGAGCCAAAATGATAGTGATAGGGCCAAAGACAAGAGGGATATGATGGTTGAAGTGTTTTTAAGGCAAGGATTCGACCTATGAACCCTAGGGGAATACGTCTCAGTAAGGTGTAGAAACCCTAGGCCTTAGTGCGTCTTCCTCCTTCTTTATCTCAAAGGGACCAGTAAAAAAGGCTACCTTGAAGAGTAAAAGGTATAGTGTTGTTATGGCAAGGCTCTAGAATCTATCTTCAACAAATACAATGGCTCTTAGCATAACTTGGTAGGGATATGAAAGACGAACACCAACATGTGCTCATTCCATAGGGTTTAATCCATCAATTTTTTATTAAAATGCAAGTAAAAAGATACCATAACCATTCAAATAAAGAAGGATTGTAGAAATTCACTTACATTCACCAAGAATTTATTAAGCCAAACCCTACTTGTAAACCTTCCACCAAGAAAATGCACAAAATAGCCAAGAAAATCCTCCTTCAACAAGTGCGCATCAATATTTCAGCCAAAAACCCTAAAGGAGGGCGCAAATTTCAGACCTCACCAAGAGTGAGTAAAATATGATGATAAAAAGAGAGTTTAGCTCTCTTACTTATACAATAGAAATGACCTTAATTAAATTTTAGGTCACCAAAAGTCCGATAAGGCCAAAATACATAATAATATTGTTTTACATTAAATTTCATTTATTAAACCCTAATAAATAAAAATTAAAGACGTCATGCCCTTTATAGGGTGATGTTATCCATTTTTAGGGCAACATTGGCCTCCTGGAGCAAAACGTTATCCCTCCTTGGGCCTCTCCAAGATGCCACACGTGCCACAACTTCCACTACTACCTCCGAAAATGTCCATAAATGCTAAATGACATCATAGGCATCATGAATGATGTCATGGGCTTTCCAAGGCCAATGTACTAGTGGAAAGGGCACAACCCCCCTAGGTAAGGCTCTACTAGGTTGACTCTGTGGAACGTCCTCCTCCTTTTTAGTGCAAACCCCTATGACCTAGCTCCGCTCCCTGATGGGGTCTCAACATCCATCTGGTGGGCTCTTCAGCCCCATGGAGGTCCGAACTAATCATATCCCCATGTGTACCTATCCAATATGCTACCTGTCCATTAGGTATGACCCTTCACATCAACATATATTCCCTCCATGGGCTCATAAGTCATAGGGATCATAGCAATGCCAATCACATCCAATCATCAATTTTATTAAACATGTGCATACAACCTCTTTTACCCAGTCAAGTGCTCAAAGACATTATACAAATCTACAAGCCAAGTTTGGAGAAAGTGCAGGATGTCCTATTGGGATAGTGTTCACTGGATGTGGGATGTTTCCGGGAAAATCAAATCCAAGTCATGTTAGCAGATGAGGTGGATAAGGGATTTCCTGACAAGGGGTGCAGTGATAGTAGGGAAATGGATGACTTACCTGTGGGTGGCTTTGTAGAAGGTGAGCTACACCTTTCCTGGATGCAGATTCTTCCAATCCCATTAATTCCTTTTATTCTTTATTGATTTTTTCTTTCAAGAAGCTAATCAGGGGACACTGCCCTTGCATGGTGACCAATGGTAGCAATGTTACCCACAAGCACTTTCATGGAAATGAGAAGGTTGGCTCATGATGAGACCCTCTTTATCTTGGATATGCCACCAAGAGCCACTACCCTGGCGTGGTAACCAACTACTAGTAGTGTCATACTGCTATATGCCCATGGACCTAATAGGTTGGCTTGTGATGAGACCCCCTATCCTATGACTAGGTATGTTTTTATTATTTTATGGGTCCCTCTTGTTTCTTGTTGAGAATCCTTTTACTGCTTTCTCGGGGATCCCTGGGCGAAGCATCTTGAGGTTTTATTTTTAGGATTTTATCTTTTTCCAACTTCTTTTACCCTCTAGGCCTTTAGCCCGTTCTTCCCACAATGTAAGGTGAAAACCTTAAATGATTGTCCAACCCAATGCCCGAACAAGTGTAAAGGGATGGATGAGTGGGAAGTAAGATGGAAAGTGATAAGTATGACGAGAGAAGATGATGACTTTTCATGAATCCCCCAAGTGGAAACCCAAAACCTATGGGCACATGCTTACTAGGGCATCCTGTCATTCCCCCCAGACATGGTCAAGTGGATAAGTATAAGATCCAAGAACCCATTAGAAACAAAAATAACTAAATGCACATATTCAAAGGTTTTGAGGATCAAAGTGACACATACCATGATACCCAGAATCATTACCTCATAGAGAAAAATCAACTTCTGCTACAGGACCAGGCCAAAGTGATGGATGCTGCTACTGCTGAAAAGGTGGAGGAACTGAAGAAAATAAAATATGGGCCCTCCAAGGCCATGCTCAAGTCGATCTGGCTCTCAGTACTCCATGTTTAGGACCTGTGGGTCTTGAGACATAATCTCCTTACTTATCCCTAAAATGCGGGGATAACATCTGGCTCCAACTCGGGGACATGTGCTCACCGTAGATCACATGAGAACTCCAACATCTCTGGCATAACTTGTAACCTGCTTGATCTTAACATAAACTATTAGTAATCATTTGAGGTCATGATATCACCCCCAACTCATATATATAAAACTGAAAGCAAGCATATGTACAAATGTGAAAGCAAACTACTCTAGCATGCAATGGAAATGGTATATACAATGAATTCAAATGCCTACCTACTTACCTGAAATTACCTGTGAAGTCAAGTCCCCCCACCTTGGTGGGGCTTGAGGAGGAGCCCACTGACTGGTAGTGGGCACCTTCGTCCTTCCAATGTAGATAGGTAATAAGAGTCATTAACTGAATTTCTTCCAACTCTGAAAGGTCCAAGCCAAAACAGAGTACTTCCTTTGACATTAGTAGGATCCCATTTCTTGGTATCCCGCATCCATACTATGTCCCCATCCATGTACTCTCTGATTTTGAATTTGGTTATTCCCTGAACAACCTTGGTGTATTGTGCAGAGGGAGGAGGATGGGATTCTGCTGTAAAGACTTCCTGTTGGGAAGGTCGAATCAATATATCTCTTTCTCCCTTCTTTAGTAATTTTATAGCCCCAACTTATTTGTCTTAACACTTGTCTAGGATTTGATGGTATTCATATCTTGTGGGCCATTGTATATGATCAAAGTCTTCCTCTGTTGCAAAGGGAATATCCTGGGGAGAAAATTTAGGAAGACTTTCCATGATTTGCTCATGTGCTTTGTCATCTTTGATGGGGTTACCATGGGTTCTGGTCATTGGAAGATTTGGGAGATGACCTATTGTTCCATTTTTCAAAGGTATATTCACATAAGTGAGGTCCATCTCAAGGGTACCACCCAAAATTGAGGCAAATTTCATAGACAACAACATTCCCTACACATTTGGGATGTCTACTAACACTATGCCAATGTGGATTTCTTTCTCAGGGTACTCTTTGAGGAAAACTTCCACGTTTCAATTACCCCATGTGTGGGTATGGATCTAGACTCAAAGCCACACCCATTTCTGTAAGGTCATGTGACCTTTAGGCCCAATTGTTGCATGACCTTGAGAGACATCATGTTAGCACTAACCCCTGAATCCAACATGCAATTGCTGAGGCTTTTATTATTCATTAGCAAGGTAATGAAAAAGGGTGGGTGTTCATCATACTGGACCCTAAAGTGATCATCTTGTAACATAATAGGGGGGTCCATAGGTCCATTTGATCCTTTGAAAAAATTATCAAATCTTTCTTTAACAGATGGTACCTTAATGACTTCTCTTAGAGGGATGGTCACGTGCATCTTGGATAGTGCCCCTTTGAAGTCAAAGTTCAAGTCCACCCTTTCAGTTTTGGATGTTTTAGGAAGAATAATGTCCAAAGGTGGAGGATTTCCTTGAGTTATTGTAGGAATGGTAGGGATAGGTTGGTTTATCTTCTTTTGTCTATACACCTCAAATTCTTGTTTCCTCAACTTCTCCTTTGATTCCTGGTCCAAGTTGTTTATTACTTCCATTATAGCCTTCCTGGATGCCTCTTTTATGCCTTCTTTGTGTTCCTTAGGAGTGATATTGAGGAAAATCTGGGGGCCTTCTATAACATGGCCCACGTTGTTTATTTGGTCATGGGATTTTTTAGTCCCGAAAACATTTTCTTCCCACTTGATGAAACCAATTCCTCTCCTTATCAAATAGTCATCTCCTTGTGTAGAAAAATAATCATCCCAGTATTCAGAGATGTCAGAGGCATCATCGGGATAATAACCCCAATTTGTGTCTCTTTCTTTCTCTAGAACGATGGGGCAGGGTTTCGTCAAAGCACTATCTGTTATGCATGTTTCTTGCAAAAGTAACACCTCGTCACCACCTAGTGCAATATTGTTCTCATGGTTGCTAGAAATAATTTGGTCACCCTTTCCCTTAGTCCATGTTATTTCACTAATATTATCTTCTTCTATCAAGGGAAGAGTGGGCAAACCTTAAAATAAGCATGGATCCACTGAGTTATAGTCATTAGGTCCATGATCATTTGTTATCAAGGAAAAGGGTGTTTTCTCATCTTGCTCAAAATAACTAGTTTGTAATAGCGTGGAAGTTCCTTCGAACGATAGTTGGTCATCCAAGTTTTTCTTTTTCAGAGAAGGGATTTCAAACATTTCACGAATCCTTTTAACCTTTTGCAAGATATAGGACATACTGGTGCTTAGGTTGGTTCTATCATTGATAGGTTTTGGGAAACGTTGGGGTTGATTGCTAGTATACACCTGGAGATCTTCAAACTTCATCCTTGAGTCCTCATTTCTTTGGCCAAAGTATTCAAACCTAGGTTCCCTCATGTCTTGATTTTCTTGGGTTTGACTTGGCATTGTCAAGGTGAATATGGAATCTACAAAATTAGGTTTCTCATGAGTAGCCATACTTAGATCCTCGGATGGTTCATGTTGTCTTGAAATATTTAAGGCATATTTCATTTTTGAGAAACCCGTGCTGCATTTCCTATGGAAAATATTGTTCTCTAACTCTATAATCTCTAGGAGTTCATGCTCTAGTCCTCCCATTATTTCTTTATTTATTTCCCACATGTAATCGTTCAAAAGGTTGACCTACTGGGTGGGACTGCTAAACTTGAGATTCTCTTCAATTTGGTAGGAAACATCTTGAGCTTCTTCTAGGTTTGCAGGAAATCGATTCTTGAGGGTGAGTTGTAAAGTTCCTTCAAAAGAGTTAAGGTAACATTGGAGAATAATTCTCTTGAGAAGGAAATTGGGCTCAAGTTTGTTAATGAGAGTATTGAACCTATCATTGAATTCCCTAACATCTTCGTCTGTTTTTTTGCAAGCTTTGAGGAATTGAGAATAAAAGGAAGCCATATTTTCCTTTTCACACCAACTGTTCTTAAAAGTTCGTTCAATATATTCAAGGGTTTTGATGCTTCCATTCGAGAGACTATTAATCTATCCTCTGGCACTCTCGGTGAGTGAGCTTGAAAAGAGCCTCATAAAGACATCAGGGTGTTCCTGTCTGGATTGGTGAAACTGAAACCCTTCATAGAATTCAGTCCAATGAGAGTTACCATAGGATCCCTTTTCTCCTGAAAACCTAGGTATCCAGGAGTCAACCTTATTTGGTAGGTCATGTAATCCCCCTTGGGTGTTAGCTAAGTCTAAAGAGCCAAAGAGTTATTTGTGAGACCATTTGGGAGAACTGGCAGAGGTAACATGATTAATAGAGGTAGTAGAGACCACAATAGTAGAAGGAGGTACGTACTGACACCCACTACGGGTCGTCATTTGTGGAGTCGCCAGATAATTTTCTTTAAATTATCAAAAGGGATAAGGGAATCACCCTTAGTGGAGTCACCAGGTAAGCTTGTAAGCTTGTAAGATAAAGATTGTTTGAGGAAAGGCTTACCAAAAAAGTTTCGTCTTTGAGGAGAATTGACTTAGTGTTCCTTGAAAACAACGCCAAAATGTTATCGAACAATTTGTATTTGGAGTAAAGGATGGATGGATAAAAGGCAAACTAACGAAACTGAGACTATCCTACCACTGTCACCTCAATATGATAGCTCTTTTTGTTTAGGGTGGTAGGCCCAGGGGAGATGTCCCCGATGACCTAGGGTTCGAGAAGGCAAAGGCTTATGGCTAAGTAGAAAGTCCCCCCCCTCACAAGTCACCACCGATCAGAAAGTCCGGCTAATCAGCCAATAAAATTAAAGATATCCGGAAGTACAAATGGTAACCAAAAGTGTACCTTCCTGAGAAAAATAAACAAGAAAACTATACATGTGCAAGATCACTTGCTTGGTTAGTACTTCATATAATCAAGGACTTATTATATAAAGAAATTGACTAATAATGTTTATGAAGCAAATCAATGATGTACAATAGAAATGATTACAATATATCACTTCACAAGAAATTCTTAAGAAGAAACTTCACAATGTGCAATGACAATTTATCATCAATGTAAAAATACCAACATTAGAAGCAACGCTTTAGCCAATCTTTCAATTGCTTTAAAGATGTAACAAATTCTGAATGGATATGATTATAACACAAGTATATGATGACAACAATAGGGTTAATAAGTGTTAGTCTAATCTAGGGTTAGAAGGAGTTAATGATTGTTCAAGATTATTTGGAAGTTGTGATCAAAAGCACTCAAGTACAAGGTCTTAGATCAATGCGCTATTAGGGAAAATGGAGTCAAACTAGATGCAAATGTTGAAGGGATGAAATGATAGTGATAGGGTCAAAGACAAGAGGGATATGATGGTTGAAGTGTTGCTAAGGCAAGGCTTCAAATTATCAACCCTAGGGGAAGATGACTCACTAAGGTGTAGAAACCCTAGGCCTTAGTGCATCTTCCTCCTTCTTTAGCTCAAAGGGAAAAGTAAAAATGGATAGATTGAAGAGTAAAAGGAAGAGTGTTTCTATGGAAAGGCTCTAACATCTATATTCAACAAATACAATGGCTCTTAGCATAACTTGGTAGGGACATGAAACAAGGATACCGACATGTGCTCATTCCCTAGGGTTTAATCTAACAATTTTTCATTAAAATGCAAGTAAAAATATATGATAACCATTCAAATAAAGAAGGATTGCAGAAATTCACTTACATTCACCAAGCATTTATTAATCCAAACCCTAGTTGTAAACCTTCCACCAAGAAAACATAGAAAATAGCCAATAAAATCCTCCTTCAACAAGTGCGCATCAATATTTCAGCCAAAAACCCTAAAGGAGGGCGCAAATTTCATACCTCACCAAGAGTGAGTGAAAGATGATGATAAAAAGAGAGTTGAGCTCTCTTACTTATACAATAGAAATGACCTTAATTAAATTTTAGGCCACCAAAAGGCCGACAAGGCCAAAATACATAATAATACTATTTTACATTAAATGTCATAAATTAAACCCTATCAAGCAAAAGTAAAGATGTGTTGGCAGCCATATTAATCTCTATTTTTACAAGATACCTACACAGGGTTTTTAGATTCTCATTACTCATCGTAACCTTTCTCATTAAATGACACCATTATTCGTCGCTTTCTGCATACCTGCTTTTCGATTTCGTTTTCACGACTGCAAGAGTGAAAACTCACAGCTGGAATTCATGTTTGATTTCATCAAAGGGTTAATGTTCATATGGTTTATCATCTATTTGTCTTATTTTTATTATGAACATGGTTGTTTCCATGGATATCACCCTTTGGTCTCGAACACACCTTGGTTACATATGTATTAAACCACCACCCATTTAGCATTTGACTATTGATAATAAGGTTTTGATTTATAAAATCTTTGATTCAATTGATTATTTGACATATTGATTTGATCAAATCGTGGATATGCATATGATGGTTTTCAACTGTTATGATTTTTTATGTGTACCAATACACCAAGGTGTCATTCCAAGTACAACGTGCTATTATGTTTTTTGTATGGCCTCGATCTATACGATTTTCCTCACACGCATAGCAATTAACGTTCCTGCCTACCATTTCGAGCTCTTTTCTCATTGTGTTGGGGAATCTCAGGGCAATGGATCTGTGCTTGTTCTGTCAAACCCTATTGCCGAATCCCCTATCGATTTCTTGCTGTTATCTATGGCTCCTGTAGTGAGAATTGAGCCTAACGGTGTCCAGACATTGTTATTGTTTGATAATGCCCAAGACGACTTAGAGAGGAATGGTTGGCATGTCTTTGTTGAAAAGTTCAAGGGTTTTAATTTATCAGTCACTAAGGAATTTGCGTTAACGTTCAATGGTTGCAGAGCTAAAATAGGAGACGTCCAACTTGAGTTAAATGAAGATTTTATTAGCCAAGCCACCGGTCTGCCAGCCGTGGGACAAAAGTGGTTTAAAAACTCAAAGGTTGAAGAGGTTCCTTGGTCATTATTGTTCACCTCAAGGAAGATTATCAACTACACTAGAGGTATGCCCGTTACAGCTCTAAAACCTAGATGGCACGATCTTTTAGCTATTGTCAAACAATTCGTTACCTGTGAGGGTCGATTTGGTTTGGTTTTCTTATATCACTTGCGGTTGCTCATGAGTTTTATCGATTTTCCCCTAAACATGCCCTATTTTCTCCTTCGAAGTTTATACAAAATGGAAAAGTGTTTTAAAAGGAAGAAATCTGATTCCAGCCTATTCCACCATTGTTTGATCAAGATTATTATTGTTCATCAATTGAAATTAAACGGTGATTGTTGGGATTCCTTCCTGTTAAGAAATGGTTTTGCTAGCAGAGAAATAGGACAGGTTGACAAGTCTGTCATCAAAGAAACCCTCGTTGAGCCTGCCATCCCTCCTCCTTCGTTCTTACCCTATGTGGAACCCTCGACCTATGATGACACTACCCAACCCGACACTCTACCAGATTCACATCCCAAAGGTGGTGTTAAGTCTGTTAAAAAGTCTGCAAAGAAAAAGTGTAAAGGCAATGCTGATATCAATTATAAGGGTAAAAGGGCCGCACGTTGGGTTTCACGATGTGCCCAAGATAAACCTAAGCCCTGTGCAGACCAAACAACAATTGTGTTAAGCGAGGATTCCGATTTGGAAATTGAAAGGTTTCTAACTGAAGAATATCCATATTCATATGGACTTTGCTTTGGTAAACCATATGATTATGTTGCAAACCTTCCACCATGTCTTAAAGACAACCCCGAATTCCTTGGAATCAAACTCAACAATGAACCTACAGGTCAAATGGAAAATTCCCCACCTGTTAATACCATCACTGCTAATACACAGTCTATTCAGCAATGTAACAAATATCAGTCATGGCTCGATAGGTATTACAAAGACGTGCCTTTACTTCAGTCTCGGATCAAATTCTTGGAAGACCAGGTGAATTTTCTAATGAAAGAGAATGGCAGACTTCAAACCATAGCTCAAACCAAAGATAAACGACAAAAAACCACAAGGTACGTTGTTTTTAAGAACGTGGAAGTAGCGACTGCCATTGTGAATTCGAAAATTGCTTGATTAAGTCAAATCCCTTAATTTGAGGTATGCATGTTTAAAAATAATTTTAGGATGATTTTGTCTTGTTTTTAATTAGAATACATGATTTGTTTTCACATATTACATCTAGTCTGTTTTGATTGATTCAATAAAATATGATTCTAGTTATAATTATAACTAGCTACATAATCGTGAGATTCTGTAGCTAGTTACTAAAATTCAAATTTCCTGTTTTTATAACCAAAATGCAATCTGAAATCTTTTATTCTTATGTGTTTTCAGGTACATACGATTTCTAAAGAAGATTTGAACCACTGGTGGCATCTCTCAGCATGCTATTTCTTTATGTTGTTTTAGAATAGGCTGTTAGTTTTGATATCAAATAGAATCTGGGAGGTTGCATCTCCCACAATTTTTGGAACAAATTAAATGATATCCACAGGAAGCGTTTTGATCTTGTAGCCTATATAAATGTATTGTTTTGTAAAACAAAAACCATCACTGCTTGGGAGAAGAAACTATGGATTTATGATTGACAGACTTGAATGGATGTTGATATTGGTACAACTTTAGCTTCGATATATCGTATTTTTCTTCAAGTTTTGGTCATTTTGATTTGTAATTAAATTGTGACTACTTTGGATATCATGGTTTATTACAGATAGATGTGATGGGATTTATATGATGTCTGTGTTTTATGTCTCTCATATTATATACAACAATTACCCTGTTCGAATTTAATGATTAGAAGGTTAATATTCTTTATTCAATGAGCAGTTATATACAAATTTTTACAGCCAGATTTATCTTAATGTGATCATTTGTAAAATCATAAAATTGCTATTACTACTTCACTTATATGTTTTGTCATTAACATTCTATCATTACTACTTTGCGTTTACGCGAAGCATTTGGAAAATCTGTTGCGGTTTACTCCATCAAACAACGAAATTGGATACTGTACACATGACGAATAGGAGATGCGATTACAGGTCAGTTTATTAGTTTTATTTTATTAGTTTAATTAATATAGAAAGTTCTTGTAATCTAAACACATTCTATTTTTTTTTTTCAATTAGACAGTTAGCTATTTCGTTTCTTGTTTATAAAAGTTATAAAAAATCAAAAACACTGAATGATAGCTTCGCTGTCATAAATCAATCCATATTTGATTTCCGCAGGTTTAGATCAAAATTTTCATTTTGTAAATATTATACATATATTAGAGATATAATCATATGGATATGCTATACATATAATAAGTAGAACCGCTATTTTATAAATATTAGTTAGTAAACTGTTTGTATATTTAGATTTGTATATAGTTTTTTAGCGAGTGTTTTTTTATTAAGTTAGTTTCTTTAGTTTTGTTTTTTCACTTTCTTAGGACTTAGATTGGCCAATGGAGCCGCTAAACCTGTTGGAGTGGATTAATCCAAACGGTTTGGGTTAAGTAGACAACCCCGGACCGGATTCACTCCTCCAGTTGATGAATAGTCAATTTCGTCTGTCAACAAATGGTGTTAGAAGGAGGGCCTGGAAATTATTAATGGCATGAGGTGGTCGTAAGACTCCTCCACCACCTACCCGCTCACCTATAGTGACTAGAAGTCATTCAAACGACAACATTGTCCCTCAAACAACAACCACATCAAACGACGATCTATGGATCACAGTTGAACCAGTAACCCCAAATCCTATGGGTAGTGACATACAAGAGATTGTACGCCAATATCTCATAAGAACACACAGTGCCTTCACCCGTTTAAGACAACCAAACCGAACTTTGGACCAACCATTAGACTTCTATGATATCAGAGAACAACTTGGAGGCACTGACCTTACTTTAAACCCTACAGATCCAATCCTCACTCCTGCAACAGGAGGATATAGTATACCACCATCACCACCTCCTTCATCTCCTTCTTCTTCTGGAGAAAAGTCCTCTGACGAAGGCAGTTCCTCATCCCAGCCTTCAATACCACCCACACCTATGGCCAACCAGAAAAATCCCACCAGACCTTGGCTCGACCAAGATGCAGTGGCCATACCTGGGCCTCAACATCCCTTACCAAAACATCCGGAGAAGTGGCTCCCTAAATTTGACCCGAACTCTAAATAGATCGCCAAAGATCACATCAAAAAGTTTATGTTAGCCATTATACTCCGTAGTGTTGAGCATGAAGACGCAGTCTGTAGATTGTTTCCCTACACCTTTGAGGGAAATGCCTCTACCTGGTACTTTGCCCAACAACCCCACACCATCGTGTCATGGGAGAAGTTTGAATCCTATTTTCTTGAGAAGTTTGGAGATGACAAGTCTCCAGAAGTTCTAGTCATGGAGCTTTCTAGTTTAAGAATGAACCCCAAAGAGAAGATCAAAGAATTTAATCAAAGGTTCTTAACACTAAAGAACCGAATCCCTATGGATTCGATGCTTGCCGAGAATCTTATCATAGCATATTATACGAAAGCCTTACATCAAAGCAGATCCATTTGGGTAAAGAGATCTAAGAAAGCGACATTGTTAGAAGCCTTCGAAGAGGCCAGTCAGATCGAGAAAGACATCCTCAAATTAAAAGACACTACTAGCAATGAAATAGAGACTAGTTCATCTTCCAAAAAGAAAATCGAAATCCTCCCTAGACCTTCCCAAAACAAAGCACAACCTGAAAGCTCATATTTAGAAAAATTACAAAAAGTCATTCAAAAACTGTCCAATCAAGTTATATATTTGAAAAGGATGGCTGAAGAAGCTTCTTCGATCAAAGGGCCTTACAAACCCCCGTTTAGGAATCCTTTTCCCACCAACCGAACTTATTCAAATACTGAAGGCCTAAATCTAGAAAGCCTGCAATTCGCTATTCAAACGATTCTAGAAGCCCAAGATAACTTGATGCCTCCTGAGATCCCTGAGGAAGTAGCTGAACAAGAGACAATAGAAGAAGATGAATCCTCTCCGAACATTTTTGGACATTTCTCGGACAACATTTTTCAAGCTAATTTCGAGACAGCACATCCTTACAATACTAGGAGTATGACAACAAACAAACCTTCTTCTAAAATCATTATGACTTTGCCCCCAAAACAGTCTAAATCAATTGAGACTAAACAAAATTATGCAAACCCAAGCTTAGATTATGATTTGGTTGAAGATCTAAAAAATTTAAGTGCTAATATTTCTGTTTATGAATTATTAAAATTCCCGTTTCTTCTACAAAAAATGCTACAAAATATTGCAGAGAATAGCAAAAATGGAAATCCAAGCAGTAACAAAGGTTTTCAGAACAACCCCAAAGTTCCTCAAAAGGCCTCCCCCAATACTACTTCTGATTCTCACAAGAAAAGAGACCTTCCTGTAAATAATGTAACAAATGTAGATAAATTAGTTTTAGAGGCTGCGGGTAAAAAGCAACAAGCTTCCACCATTAGTACTCGCAGAAATGTCCCTCCATTTTTGTTAAATTTTGAAATATTCAATAGGAACGTGCACAACTGTATGGTAGATTCAGGAGCGTCATCTAACGTAATGCCATGGTCTGTGTGTCAGAAGATTAATGCTGAAGTTCAACCATCCACCTTGAAAATCATCCAGCTTGATCGAACTAGTGTTAAAGTTATAGGCGAATTGAGAAATGTGCTTATAAGATTGTCATCTAACCCTAAAGTTCATCGAGTGATTGATATTATTGTTGTAGATATTCCAGAAGTTTATGGTTTTTTTTTAAGCAGAGACTGGTCAGAACAACTACACGGCTATTTTGCGACAGATTGGTCCCATTTATGGCTGCTTGAGAATGGAAAGCCCAATAGAATCAAGGGAAATCGTGAATGTTACCTAAAGTTCACAGTGACATATTTAAATGATCCCAATGAGCCGTTTACACCTTCTGCCGATTCACCTGAAATACAAGGGATGGATACCTTTTTCGGCAATTTCATGGCCGAAACTTCTGCTATCACTAACCCTGAACAACAATCTGAAATTTTGACATATATGTAGCCAACAACTTCTACCCAATGGTCACATGCACCCGACAAAAATCAAATATGGTCTCTTTACTTTGACAGATCAAATTCCAAGGAAGGAGCTGATGCAGGCTGCGTGATTATCGATCCAGCAGGTAACAAAAACCTGATTGCGTGCAGGTTAGAGTTTGAATGTACAAACAACATAGCAGAATATGAGGCTTTATTGCAAGACCTCAGGAAAGCATTAGATATGAATGTTCAAAATTTGACTGTCTTTGGCGATTCAGAAATTGTGGTTAGATAGGTAAAAAATTCTATCCACTATTTATCTCCGCACCTTAAAAGCTACCAATCTGAGGTATGGAATTTGATGAATAATTTTTCTGCATTTAACATAAATTCTATTCCTAGATTGAATAATTCGGAAGCCGAATTGTTAGCTAGTGTAGCTTCGAAACTTTTTCTTGCAGAAGGCTTATCTCCGAATGCATTCTCCGTCAAACTGTTGTTCAGACCATCCGTCCTCGACAACATCACGAATTGGAGAGTCTTCGATGACGATCAACATATTATAAGTTTCCTGCATGTGTAAGAAACTTTCCAGGGCGCAGTAATCGACGAAGGTACTCATGATGAAAATCTTCGTGACTTCACGGTAATACCAGATCCAAGATCTCCTGAATCTTCATCAGACATGGTAAATTCTATCCCGAAATTTGTAGTTAGATTAGAAATTTTTTATGATCTTCACGACAAGTTCAAAAAATTAGTGAACTTTAAAATGAATAGTTCCTCTTTGACGCATGAAAAAGTAAACTTGGGAACTAACGACAACCCACAGTGCATTAATTTAGGGGTAGGATGTTCTGAACAAGAAAAAGAAGCGTTTATTAAATTGTTTAAGGAATTCAAAGATGTTTTTTCTTGGATGTACAACGACCTAAGAAGATTTGATCCTAACATCATACAACACGTCATTCCTATGAAACACCAAACCTTACCTTTTCAACAAAAGTTAAGGAAAATGCATCCAAAACTTGAACCAACCGTCAAGAAGGAATTAAATAAACTCCTGAACGCTAAGATAATCTTCCCAGTTAGGCACACGCAATGGGTCTCTAATATTGTCCCTGTCAGGAAGAAGAGTGGTGAAATCTAACTATGTGTCGATTTCCGAAATCTTAATCGAGCGTCTGATAAAGACAACTACCTTGTCCCACCCATGGAACAGATCCTTCAACAGGTATCTGGTTCTGAAATATTATCCTTATTGGATGGTTTTTCAGGGTATAACCAAGTCCTGAAGTCCCCTCCAGACCAACTTAAGACCACCTTCCGCACTCCATGGGGGACCTACGCTTATAGGAAGATGCCCTTTGGACTCATAAATGCTGGTGCCACTTTCTAGAGAGCGATGGACATCACTTTCCGAGGCTTAATCAATAAATCTGTCGTAGTTTACCTGGATGACGTTACTGTCTTCTTGAAAAACAAAGCTGATCATCTAGCTCATTTAAGATCCGTTCTACAGCGATGTCGTAAGTATGACATTTCTTTGAATCCTAAAAAATCTATCTTCGCAGTAGAAAAAGGTAAGCTCTTAGGATTTATTGTATCAAGCGAAGGGATGATTATCGATCCTGAAAGAACTCAAGTCATTTCGAAACTCCCCCCTCCCTCGTAAAAAAAGTCTATGCAATCTTTCTTAGGTCAGATAAACTTTGTCAGGAGATTCATCCCCAGTTTTTCAGAAATGGTGAGACCATTACAAAACCTAATAAAAAAGGACGTACAATACCATTGGGGACCTTTAGAAAACTAGGCTTTTAATTCAATAAAAAAGGCCATAATAGACGCTCCTTCTCTAATGAGCCCCGAATTTTCACAAGACTTCACTCTGTACACATTTGCTTCTGACCACTCTTACGCCGTTGTCCTAACTAAAAAGAACACTGAAAACAATGAAGTCCCAATTGCCTTTATGAGCTCAGCCTTCAAAGCGACATAACTTAATTACCCAGCAGTAGATCAACAAGCCTATGCTATTTTTAAAGCAGTAAAGCACTTTCAATCTTATCTTTTGAAATCTAGGACGAAAATTATTGTCCCTTACCCAGCTGTCAGAAACTTGTTAGTACAGAAAGAACTAGGTGAAAAGAGGGAAAACTGGGTCACATCCTTGCAAGAGTATGACATAGAAATCACCCCAGCACAAATAGTGAGAGGTCAAGGGTTATGTAAGTTAGTCGCTGACTCAACTGTAGGACAACAAGATGAAAATGATATGTCGAATCTAGGACAACACTACCAAAATTTAATTTGCTGTGCACAAAACCCTGTTAGTCCCTAGTATGATGATATAAAATTTTGTCTTGAACATGGGTCAGCTCCCCATCACCTAGATCCCACAAAAAGAAGAGCGCTAAAATTAAAATCTGCTTCCTTTTAGTTGATTAATGGTATTATGTTTCGTCAAAATTTTGATGGAGTACTAATTCACTGTCTTGAGAAAGATGAAGCAGAAAATGTCTTATTGGAATTACACGCAGGACAAGCTGGTGGGAATTTTGGTGGAGATACCATTGCCCATAAATGATTAAGAGCAGGTTACTACTGGCCCACACTTTTCAAATATTCTCATGCTTTGTGTCACAAGTGTGTAATTTGTCAAAAAACATCTGGACGGATACATAAATCAACCTTCCCTCTGTAGCCTGTTTCAGTAGACTCCCTTTTTCAGTAGTGGGGTCTTGATATTATATGCCTGATCAATCCACCATCCTCACAGCATCATAATTTTATTATAACAACCACAGATTACTTCACCAGGTGGTCCGAAGCTACCCCATTAAAAGTTGTAAATACTAGTCAGGTAATAGCCTTTTTGAATTCAAATATTATTACTCGTTTTGGTATCTCTGACTGTCTGGTATTTGATAATGCTTCCTATTTTTCATCTCTTGAGATGAGTGATTTTTCTCTAGAAAAAGGAATTAAACTAAAATATTCTGCCAGCTATTACCCTCAAGGCAATGGATTGGTAGAATCAACTAATAAAAATCTGATCAAAATTATCAAGAGAACGGTCTCTGAAAACCATAAAAATTGGCATAATGCACTGTTAAATGAAATCTAGGCTGATAGAGTGACTCCAAAAAATTCTGTGGGTAACTCACCCTTCTTTCTCGTTTACGGTAGAGAAGCAATTCTGCCACCACATATTCTCCTTCCCTCTCTGCAACTATCGCAGAAAATACAAGAAGAGGACTGTCCCCCTTTGGAGAATCGAATTAACGCATTGTTAAAATTAGAAGAAGTAAGGGCTCACGCGAAACGAAAATTGGATCAACATCAACTCGTTGTTAAAATATGGTTTAATTCCAATTCTGCCTTTGACATAAATTTTGAGGTAGGTGACCTTGTCCTAAAATGGGACAAACCACATGAGGGAAAAGGAGAGCATACAAAGTTTCAGAACTTGTGGCTAGGACCATTCTTGATTGCTGATAAATTGGGTCCCAGCTCCTTCCAATTACAGAATCTAGAGGGACAGCCAGACACCTATCCGGTGAATGGCCAAGCTCTAAAAAGGTATTTCACCTGATGACAATCCTGTGTACACTGTGTAATTTTTTTTTTTTCTTGCTTTTCATTTTTCTTTGCTGTTTTGCTTTGATTCTTCCCTTATTCTTACCAGTCTTTATTTTAAAATAAACATGCCTGCACCATAAACTGTTTTAGACAAAGAGAACAAAAAAATTTCCCCTCTGAAATGACTACTGAAGATTGTCAAAACATCAATTATGATATTTTTCTAAAGTTCGTAGCCATATTAAAGAAAGCTTGTTGTTTGAAAAACGTTTCTGGATTTCAATCTGTAACTGAAGCTTTTCATGATCATCCATAAAAATTTCTTCTTACGCTGTCCCTGTTCCTTAAGAGAAAAACTCAGAGATGTCTCCCCGCCTTCGAAGGTCGGTTTATAAACAAACTATTTCTAGATCTTAATGAAGGACAGTTAAAAAATTCTCTCAAGGTCTGTAATTTATTAAAATATGTCCAAAATATTAGGATTTTCAGTGTCACCCCGCTCGATTAAATATCTTTAAAACTAAATAAATCTTCAGAGAGTTGTGGGAAGTGCTTGTAAACCCACCGGGATACTGAACAGGTCTGCTGGCAGCAGGTAAATGCATGCATGACGCCAAGATAACTTCGCCGAGGTACTGAACAGGCCCGCTGACAGTGAAGCAATGTCAGGTATATGAAAATTCTCAGATATGGAATCTAGAACTTCTTGGTAGGATACAGATATTGGAGTGGGTTAAATGGCATCCCTGTCGAGGCTATGGATGCCTGCTGGCAGCAGCGGATCTGTCAACAGTATTGAAGATTTTAAATTTAACATCGTGACTTTCTTTTGTCCAGACTGTCATCAATTTTCGTCTTTTAAAATAATAAGAAATCTAAAACTGGAATTTTTTATGATTAATAATGATGTTCAAACAGTTTCTTAGTTGTTTTCGAGTTGAATTTTTTCTGATTATCATAATCTGGACTTGTTTGTTTGGAAGAGATAACTGCTTCTACCAGTGTGTTGCCATTGTTGGCAGCCATATTAATCTCTATTTTTACAAGCTGCCTACACAGGGTTTTTAGATTCTCATTACTTGTTGCAACCTTTCTCATTAAACAACACCATTATCCATCGCTTTCTGCGTACTTGCTTTTCGATTTCATTTTCACGACTGCAAGCGTGAAAACTCACAGCTGGAATTCATGTTTGATTTCATCAAAGGGTTAGTGTTCATATGGTTTATCGTCTATTTGTCTTATTTTTATTATGAATATGGTTGTTTCCATGGCTATCAACCTTTGGTCTCGAACACACCTTGGTTACATATGTATTAAACCACAACCCATTTAGCATTTGACTATTGATAATAAGGTTTTGATTTATAAAATCTCTGATTCAATTGATTATTTGACATATTGATTTGATCAAATCGTGGATATGCATATGATGGTTTTCAACTGTTATGATTTTTTATGTGTACCATTACACCGAGGTGTCATTCCAAGTACAACGTGCTATTATGTTTTTTGTATGGCCTCGATCTATACAATTTTCCTCACACGCATAGCAATTAACGTTCCTGCCTACCGTTTCGAGATCTTTTCGCATTGTGTTGGGGAAGCTCAAGGCAATGGCTCTGTGCTTGTTCTGTCAAACCCTATTGCCGAATCCCCTGTTGATTTCTTGCTGTTAGCTATGGATCCTGTAGTGAGAATTGAGCCTAATGATGTACATACATTGTTATTGTTTGATAATGCCAGAGAAGACTTAGAGAGGAATGGCTGGCCTGTCTTTGTTGAAAAGTTAGAGGGTTTTAATTTATCAGTCGCTAAGGAATTTGCGTTAACGTTCGATGGTCGCAGAGCTAAAATAGGAGACATACAGCTTGAGTTAAATGAATATTTTATTAGCCAAGCCACCGGTCTGCCAGTCGTGGGACAAAAGTGGTTTAAAAACTCAAAGGTTGAAGAGGTTCCCTGGTCATTATTGTTCACCTCAAGGAAGATTACCAGCTGTGACAGAGGTATGCCCATTACAACTCTAAAACCTAGATGGCATGATCTGTTAGCTATTGTCAAACAGTTCATTACCCGTGAGGGTTGATTTGGTTTGGTTTTCTTATATCACTTGCGGTTTCTCATGAGTTTTATCGATTTTCCCCTAAACATGGCTTATTTTCTCCTTCGAAGTTTATACAAAATGGCAAAGTGTTTTAAAAGGCAGAAATCTGATTCTAGCCTATTCCACCATTGTTTGATCAAGATTATTATTGTTCATCAGTTGAAATTAAACGATGATTGTTGGGATGCTTTCCTGTTAAGAAATGGTTTTGCTAGTAGAGAAATAGGACAGGTTGACAAGTTTGTCGTCACAGAAACCCTCGTCGAGCCTGCCATCCCTCCTCCTTCGCTCTTACCCTGTGTGGAACCCTCGACCTATGCTGACACTACCCAACCCGACACTCTATCAGATTCGAATCCCAAAGGTGGTGTTAAGTCTATTAAAAAGTCTGCAAAGAAAAAGTGTAAAGGCAATGTTGATATCAATTATAAGGGTAAAAGGGCCACATGTTGGGTTTCACGATGTGCCCAAAATAAACCTAAGCCCTGTGCAGACCGAACAACAATTGTGTTAAGAAAGGATTCCGATTCGGAAATTGAAAGGTTTCTAACTGAAGAATATCCATATTCGTATGGAATTTGCTCTGGTAAACCATATGATTATGTTGCAAACCTTCCACCGTGTCTTAAAGACAACCTCGACTTCCCTAGAATCAAACTCAACAGTGAACCTACAGGTCAAATCGAAAATTCCCCACCTGTTAATACCATCACTGCTAATACACAGTCTATTCAGCCACAATGTAATGAATGTCAGTCATGGCTCGATAGGTATTAAAGAGACGCGCCTTTACTTCAGTCTCAGATCAAATCCTTGGAAGACAAGGCGAATTTTCTAATGAAAGAGAATGGAAGACTTCAAACCATAGCTCAAACCAAAGATAAACGACAAAAAACCACAGGGTCCGTTGTTTTTAAGAACGTGGAAGCAGCGACTGCCATTGTGAATTCGAAAATTGCTTGATTAAGTCAAATCCCTTAATTTGAGGTATGAATGTTTAAAAATAATTTTAGGATGATTTTGTCTTTTTTTTTTATAATTAGAATACATGATTTGTTTGCACAGATTACATCTAGTCTGTTTTGATTGATTCAATAAAATATGATTCTAGTTATAATTATAACTAGCTACAGAATCGTGAGATTCTGTAGCTAGTTACTAAAATTCGAATTTCCTGTTTTTATAACCAAAATGCATCTGAAATCTTTTATTCTTATGTGTTTTCAGGTACATATGATTTCTAAAGAAGATTTGAACCACTGGTGGCATCTCTCAACATGCTATTTCTTTATGTTGTTTTAGAATAGGCTGTTAGTTTTGATATCAAATAGAATCTGGGAGGTTGCATCCCCCACAATTTTTGGAACAAATTAAATGATATCCACAGGAAACGTTTTGATCCTGTAGCCTATATAAATGTATTGTTTTGTAAACCAAAAACCTTTGCTGCCTGGGAGCAAAAACTGTGGATTTATGATTGATAGACTTGAATGGAAGTTGATATTGGTACAACTTTAGCTTCGATATATCGTATTTTTGTTCAATTTTTGGTCATTTTGATTTGTAATTAAATTGTGACTACTTTAGATATCATGGTTTATTACAGATTGATGTGATGGAATTTATATGATGTCTGTGTTTTATGTCTCTCATATTATATACAACAATTACCTTGTTCGAATTTCATGATTAGAAGGTTAATCTTCTTTATTCAATGAGCAGTTATATACAAATTTTTACAACTAGATTTATCTTAATGTGATCATTTGTAAAATCATAAAATTGCTGTTACTACTTCTCTTATATGTTCTGTCATTAGCATTCTATCATTACTGCTTCGCATTTACGAGAAGCATTTGGAAAATCTGTTGCGGTTTACTCCATCAAACAACGAAATTGGATACTATACATAGGACGAATAGGAGATGCGATTACAGGTCAGTTTATTAGTTTTTTTTTATTAGTTTAATTAATATAGAAAGCTCCTGTAATCTAAACACATTCTATTATTTTTTTTTTTCAATTAGACAATTAGCTATTTCGTTTCTTGTTTATAAAAGTTATAAAAAATAAAAAACACTGAATGATAGCTTCGCTGTCATAAATTAATCCATATTTGATTTTCATAGGTTTAGATCAAAATTTGCATTTTGTAAATATTATACATATATTATAGATATAATCATATGGATATGCTGTACATATAATGAGCAGAACTACTATTTTATAAATATTAGTTAGTAAAATGTAAGTATATTTAGATTTGTATATAGTTTTTTAGTGAGTGTTTTTTTTTATTAAGTTAGTTTCTTTAGTTTTGTTTTTTCACTTTTTTAGGACTTAGATCGGCCAACGGAGCCGCTAAACCTGTTGGAGTGGATTAATCCAAACGGCTTGGGTTAAGAAGACAACCCCGGACCGGATTCACTCCTCCAGTTGACTAGTGGTCAATTTCGCCCATCAACAAGACGTCATGCCCTTTCTAGGGTGACATTATCCCTTTTTAGGGTAGAATTGGCCTCTTGGAGAAAAACATTATCCCTCCTTGGGCCTCTCCAATACGCCACACATGCCATAACTGCCTCCCAAATTGTCCATAAATGATGGATGATGTCATAGGCATCATGGGTGTCGTCATGGGCCTTCCAAGGCCAACGCCCCAGTGGAAAGGGCACAACTCCCCTGGGTATGGCTTTGCTAAGATGCCTCTGTGGAACATCCTCCTCCTTTCTGGTGCAAACCCCTCTGACATGTCTTTGCCCCCTGCTGGGGTCCCAACATCCATCTGGTGGGCTCTTCAGCCTCATGGAGGTCCGAACTAATCATCTCCCCATGTGTACCTGTCCAATATGGTACCTTTCCGTCGGGTATGATCCTGCACATCAATAGATACACCCTCCATGGGCTCACAAGTCACAGGGATCATATCAATTTCAATCACATCCAATCATCAATTTTATTAAACATGTGCATAAAACCCATTTTATCCAATCAAGTGCTCAAATACATTATACAAATCTGCAAGTCAAGTTTGGAGAAAGTGACAGGGTGTCCTATTGGGCTAGTGTTCACTAGATGTGGATGTTTTTTGGAAAATCAAATCCAAGTCATTTTAGTGGATGAGGTGGATAAGGGATGTCCTGGCAAGGGGTTCAATGATAGCATGTAAATGCATGGCTTACCTGTGGGTGCCTTTTTAGAAGGTGAGCTGCACCTTTCCTGGATGCAAATGTTTCCAATCCCATTAATGCTTTTTATTCTTTATTCTTTATTTATTTTTTCTTTCAAGAAGCTAATCAGGGGACACTGCCTTAACGTGGTGACCAGTGGTGGAAATGTTACCCACAAGCACTTTCACGGAAATGAGAAGTCTAGCTCATGATGAGACCCCCTTTCTCTTGGCTATGCCACCAAGAGCCACTACTCTAGCATGGTAACCAACTGCTAGTAGTGTCATACCACTAGATTCCCATGGACCTAATAGGATGGCTCGTGATGAGACCCCCTATCCTATGACTAGTCTTGTTTTATTATTTTATGGGCGCCTCTTGTTTCTTGCTGAGAAACCTTTTACTATTTTCTCAAGGATCCTTGGGCGAAGCATCTTGAGGTTTTATTTTTAGGATTTTATCTTTTTCCAGCTCTTTCACCCTTTGGGTCTTTAGCCCCTTTTCCCAACAAGGTAAGGTGCAACCCTTAAATGATTGGCCAACCCAATGCCCAAACCAATGTAAAGGGATGGATGAGCAGGAAGTAAGATGGAAAGTGATAAGTATGACAGGAGCGGATGATGACTTTTCATGAATCCCCCAAGTGGGAACCCAAAACCTATGAGCACAGGATTACTAGGGCATATTTTCATTCCCCACATACATGGTCAAGTGGATAAGTATAATATCCAAGCACCCATTAGAAAAAAAAAGAACTAAATGCACATATTCAAAGGTTTTGAGGATCAGAGTGACACATACCATGATATCCAGACTCATTAGCTCATGGAGAAATATCCACTTCTGCTATAGGACCAGGCAGAGGTGATGGATGCTGCTGCCACTAACAAGGTGGAGGCACTGAAGAAAAGAAAATATGGGCCCTCCAGGTCCATGCTCAAGTCGATCTGGATCTCTTTGCTCCATGTCTAGGACCTGTGGGTCTCGAGACATAATCTCCTTAGTTATCCCTAAAATGGGGGGA
>ML785231.1:431047-449173 GCA_009831015.1 Picea engelmannii | reverse complement strand
AGGCATTATGTGACGTTCCACATACCACTGGAAATGACATGACATGTACTATCCACATAGAATAGTCTTGCCTACAAATATATCAAAACTCATACCATTTTCCATCAAACAAACTTGGGTACATTACCCAAACCTTTATGCTACCATAATTTTCTACCAAACTTTCTTCAAGGGTTGACATCAATGACAAAAAACCCAATTAATCAACAATACCAACCCAAAATATTATTTTGACTTCACACACATGCTTATCATTTCCAGACAATGTTTCCAACAAGCAACTCGAAATGATGATGAAAAAATCGTGGAGAGTGAAGTAGGGTTTATATATTTGAATCCCAAAGAAAGCAGGCCGAGATAGGACTGCAAGTTGAAACTCTAGGTTTCAAATTTATTTACAATCATAACACTATAACTCAAAATATGCTAGTGGATTTGGGACAATAAGAGAGTGATGTATATGGGAGCAAGTAGTTGAAACACACCTGCATGCCCCAACAATTGTCACAAAAAACTGAACTGATATTATAATGAGCTTCAAAAGAATGTTTATCATTTCTTCTAGGAAGAGATACAGAGGCACTCAAAATGAGAAGGTTGGGAGTACACTTCATATTTCAGTTTGATTTTGTTTTGAGAACAAAATTCAAAATCATAAGAAGAAAACCATGGTGCCTAACAATAGGCCCTAACCATAAAAACACAAAATGAAAACAACAATGATGAGACTAGTTTTCTGATTCAAAATCTATTTATTCCTTTAAACTCAAATATGTAAATCTTAACACAAAACTTAGGTCAAGAGTCTCACTGGTGATCCTATTTATTTTATATCATCTTAATACAAATAATTCTCCATCTACAAGATCTTAAAATCAATGTCCAACAGAGGCTTATTCTCATAACAAACACATCGTAAGCAAACAACTTAAGCTAATATTTTAAAATTTATTAGAACAAAGTGAGCCATTGATGCTAGAGAAGTAAAAAATGTTCATACTGTTACGAGGGAAAAACTCTCTATGGCCAAGGGTAAACCACAATAGATAGGTATGACTGCAGAAATAAACTCAATTCCAACATATGCTATGTAAACTAATGTGTAGGATAAGAAAGAGGCCTACCTCGATCCAACGTTTGATGATGTTCCACCATTGAGCACTTTGACCCAAAGCTTTATACCTGCAAGAAGTTCTCAACAAACAAGCAACGCAAGTATGTAGTGATAATACAAAGTGGTTAGCACATTAGATAACATAATCCATTAATAAACATTACAAACATGCCCATGGATAATAATCATATATTTGCAAGATACCAATAGGATGGGAAACGAGTATTTCTATTAATAATTTATCAGTATAAGTGACAACATTATAGACTTCCGTGTCAGCATGGTTTGAAACCAAGAAACCAAGTTCCTTCCAACTGGGTCTCCACCACTTCAATCCTCCACCAAAGGAAAGCTCATAGGAAAGAGGCAATGAGGTCCTCTCAACAACAAGGGAAGAGCTTGGGGGATGAACACTATGTTCAGACTTGAGGGAAAAAGGGATGCAGACTCAATATGGAGTAATTTCTCCATAGTAACTTTTCTCTTAAAGTTGAATGATTTCTCCTTTTCGATAGCTCAAAATTGTTCTCTTATAGCCTCCAAAATGCAACTAAAGGGTCGAGTCAGAACATTACCAGTATATGGAAGGCCAAAGATCAGAGATATTCTATCGTGACATGGAAATCCGACCTCATTTTGTATTTTTTGGCACAAATCCCAATGTACGTGGGATGTAGTGGAGCAGCCAGTGTATACGCATCTTGCATAACTAATAGGGAGCGTATATGTCGAAAAATGTATATTTTGGCTTTGGATTCATCAAGAAGGGATGACAAGTCTACATAGGGAAATGGAAAAAGGCCCTCTGTGCAAGATACCTATGGTGAGGAAAATCTTGCTATAATAAATTCCCCCTAACGTGTGAGATCAGAGGAGTGTCTGTGATGGCCGAAATACATTATAAATAACCCATAAGTGGAGTGGTAGAGAACCAACTAGACGAACTCAATTGCTCATTACATTATGTACTGACTTTTCATACATGGCTGCCAAGAATACAATGCAGATCCATGTGGAAAATATACCAAAAAATTGTTCATGGCTATGAATAGGCAAATACAAATGTAGTTACATGCCAAAAGCTATCATAGTCACAAACAAGGCCCAGTGAAAACAATCTCAAAATAAATCTGAAGATATCATATACCATGAAGTACACTATAATCTCCCATGATCACTGAAGTCAAAATAGGTACTGGTCCAATGAAATAGGAAGCAACATCTTAGGAAAGCTGCGACCACATAGCAATGTCATCAAGTCTTCTACACAATCCGCCAAGGTGCAAGTCTACATCATGTGAATAAATGAGTTGAGGTTGAACATGATGAGACATCATTTGATCATCGGTCATTGGGGTATACCGTTAACAAATGCGAGACAACCTATCAATAATGAAAGTAGGTATCAAGGCACCAAGTACATTCCTACAAGTGTGAATAAAGGAGTCGATGTCAAACACTTGATAAATCCATTGATCAAGAGACATTGATGTATTCCCATCTGTCAATGGTGAGAGAGCCTGCCACTAATGACTGCAAGCATCAAGGTACTCATAAAACTCTAGGTCTTATATCCAAAATAAATGAGCTGAAGTCAATGGAAGGAGACTCATTGAAAAGAGAGAATTAAGGCACCTCTCATCAGTCAGCATGAGGAACAAAGAAGAAGCTTCAAAATTTGGTGGAGATTGGATGAAGAACATTTTCATGAACCAACAACCCTGTGCATCTTTTGCGTGTGCCAAGTGTAAGTGGTACATGAAAAATACCCTCTGAATAGAAGCCAATGATGAAAATTTCTGACAAAGGCGATGAAACAATTAACAAGGCTAATGGAATCCAAGACATTGCACGAATCCCAAAGTGTGAATAGATGTCCTATTGTCGAACACAAGGGAAACCACCTAGTCAATGACCAATGATGAAGTGTCGATTGCTAGGTTCAAGGTGACCTACCGATGGGGAAAAGTAGGGCTAGGGTGCATGATGAGACCATAGTATCATGTGATGATGAGGCAAACTGAGGGTATGGCCGACATGCAAAGTCAAGGTTTCTGAGGAGTGGCCGACACAGGTTGATAGAATTCCTTTGAACATGAGCATGATACATATGGTGGAATCTAAAAACATGGACTCAATGATGTGATTATTAGATGCAGGAGGCATCAACAATGTTCTCTATAGGGACTAGAGGAGTAACCGGTCGGTAGAGAAAACTTCTATAATGAGATCAACTTCCTAAGGCCATGCTAAACCCAAAATTATGATGACGCAATGACTCAATAACTTTGTGCTCTGTTCAAAGGCGATATGACTGCTTCCAATTACAATATGGTACTCCCTTCACGCCTGTCTTTTTTTGTTTTTTCATAACAAATGAATGCTATGATACATAGGAGGGAACGAGTGTCGCAAGTAAGCAAAAATTAGTTCCAGTGGTGGAACATACCTATGCTCAATGCAAGGAAATGCATGTGGGAGATGGACACTCGGGGTGATGTTCCCTCCAGGGTATAGGGTTTCAAATTGCAAAGGATATAAACAAGGATCTGCTTGGTTGAGGATGCAAAACTGCTGAGGCAACAATTTATAACGAAAAGAGAGAACCGGCTAAAGGCTCAATACTGCAAGTGAGGGCATGAGATGCAATCACAACTTAACGCAAAAAAATGTCCTTTTTTTTATATATTTTAGTCTATTTGGTGTGAAAAAGGGGTAAACTTGTGCCAAATAGACATCTTTTCAAATCTGATTTACGACTGTGAAAAAGACAATTTCACTCAACAATCTTTTCTATTTTTGATAACGAGTTGGAAAAGAGATCAACTAAGACTCATGACCTTTCGAATCCAATTTTAATGAGTTTGAAAGGGACAAATCACTCGACAATATTTTCAGTTTTTTATACGAGTCAGAAAAGAGCTTAACTGAGACTCGTTACCTTTCAAATCCAATTTAACGAGTGTGAAAGGGACAAATCACTCAATAATATTTTCGGTTTTTAGAGTCGGAAAAGAGCTTAACTAAGACTCGTAAGGGAGATTATATGCGAAAAGTCATGAGGGAGGCTAAGGCTCCCGTGCAGACCTTTTGGGGAATGTCAGTATGTTATGAAGAACTGACACAAGCTTGGGATGACCCAAATCTCTCCAAGTTGAGGAGGAAAAAATGATAATAGAGGTTATCGTCTCCATGTTATATCAGATAATGTATCTTCCTGGAAGAGACATAGGTGGAGGCATTGGATACCCCACAAGACCATCGCAATCAAAGGGAACCTCGTCAAGACTTGGAGGGAGAGAACTTGGGAAGAGTAAAAATTTGTCTTTTTCAGAAGGTGAAGTACTAGAAATTCTAAGGACATGGCATAGAAGGCATAGAACAAGAACCACAAGAGCAGGATCGACCAAAAATTGCATTGGTGTGACCGCTTCCTTAGACTTGTCACTCTCCAAGAGAAGAGCGGGGTCGATCGAAGATTACATTGGTACAACCACTTCCTCAACCATTGGTTGAATAGGATGCGAGACAACAAGGTCAAGAAGTGAATCACCCCAAAAACTAGGAGTGTCGTCGGTCAAAGATTGCATCGACATGACCATTGGTTGAACAAGATGAAAGACAACAAGGTCAAGAGATGCATCACCCCTGAACATAGAATAGGTATCAGTCGAATATTGCATCAACACGACCACAGGTTGAATGGGATGTGAGATAACAAGGTCAAAGGATGCATCAATCCCTAAAGGAACATGGGTGTTCATTGAAGATTGCATCAACATGACTATTGTATCAACCAAAGAAGGAGTGGAGTGTTGTGAAACCATAGATGCCTCAGATTCTGAAGGGTCCTTAGGTGAACCCCATGCTTCTGGTATCCCAACAGTAATAGGACACAAACGAGTAAGGTGACTTCCTTCACAAGTCCTGCAAAGGAATCTAGGATTACGTCCGAGATGCCTAGGCTTCTCAATCATATGAATGCCCCTAGCATGACTTGCAGTGGCTGGTGACATGCTCCCAACATGACTTGCAGAGGCTAGTAGACAATATCCAACATGACTTGCAGAGGTTGGTGATGAATCCCCAACATGACTAGTAGAGGTTGGTGATGAATCCTCAACATGACTGGCATAGGTTGGTGATGAATGTACAGTACGACTAGCAGTGACCAGACAAGTTCCCCCAACATGACTTGTAGCGACTGGTTGCAGGTCTTCAACATGACTCACATAGGTTTTCGACCAATCTCCAACATAACTAGTAGATGTTGGTGATATAATGCCAGTATGAAACACAGTGACTGGACTTATGCCCCCAACATGACTTGCAGTGGCTGGTTGCAGATCTTCAACATGACTCGCAGAGGTTGTCAACCAATCTCCAACATAACTAGTAGAGGTTGGTGATATAATGCCAGTATGACATGTAGTGACTGGACTTGTGGCAGTGATTAATTGTGGCATTTGAGTCCAAGGTGCATGGAAATATTGATTTTGAGAAATTGCAGGCCAGGGAGGAGCCTGGTTTACACCCTGTCCCTATCCAATAGGATAGTATCCTCCTCCACACTGATTCATGAAGGGTTGTAAGGGCATCGGTACTGAGGAAGCCGCTTGCAAAGATAAAGAGACATGACAAGGGTTACTCATGTGAAGATATATGTTTCTACCAGGAGAAGGAAATTCATGAAGGGGGTTGCCCATACTATAAAAATAACTCCCCCTAGATGAAACACCAGAGGACAAATGGAGGTCCACCATGGGAAAAGTGTTCGTAGGAACCGACATGGTGGAAGAAGGATAAGTGGACAGAGTGTAATAAGTAGAATGATTACTTAGTTGGGCACTTACTTCTCTCATAGTGGATTCATAGGAAGGAAGATTCCAACCTCCTACTGTAAGAGGTGTTTGAAGGATATGACTCCCACCAAACGGAGAGGGATAAGAAGGAGGCATGATGCCCCGAGACCCAAAAATTGTATTCGCATAAGGAGGTGAGATAGAGGATGGAAAGTGCAAAGACATATCAAGCATACCATGAGAAAAATGATTAGAGACCCAAGGTGTGGACTGAGTGTTATAGTTATGCATACCATTGTGGAAAGTAGAAGGATCCATCCCCATAAAATGAGTGGACATCATTGGGGGGGGTAGAAGTAAATTAGGGAGCACAAGGAACTTCATTTTTCATGATAATGAAGACTCAATACAAAATCCTAAGGCCAACTAGTAGTCAAAGATCACTCCAAAAGTCAAATGGCCAATATGCATGCAAACGAGCTAAAGTGGCTGAGTGACCTCCCTCTGTAAAGAAGGTATGCCTCATCCAAGAGGGACTTGAGACTCCCCACTAAAGTTTGGAGGTAACAAAATCAGTTATAAGGGCCCTCGTAGACTTAACAACCAGTCGGTCAGATTCCCCCAAAGAGGTAATCTTCCATAAAGGATGTGTGCTGTTCGACCTCTATCTGACTCAAGATACAAGCATAATAAACCCTACAAGTAACCTATGAGAAACCTAAGTCAAAAAACTAATTAACCATTGTATAAATGATGCACAGGCGAACAATCACAAGTCTGGATTATCGTATGGGCAGGGTAGCAAAACCCAAAACCTTGAAAGCACCGCCTGTCATAGAGGTATGGATACTAGCAAGATCCCCAAATATGAATAAATTCATAGAAATATCTCTGACGCTAAGTGAGTATCCAGGGGTTATCCCTTCAACAAAATTTGTGCAATCTTGTGCTTAACTCCGGTGTGAGCGGAGCCTCCTGATATTACCAATTATACAATGGATTTCTCAACTCCCTGTCTTAGACACATATGTTGATTTAATTGCCTTGGAGAAGTTTACTCACAAAATCCTATTCCAAGACACTAAATCCTAGGCTAGTTTGTGCACCCTAAAAAATAAAATCGTGACTAATCAATTTTAGTTTAAAGTGTAAATTTTATTGGCCGTGATTACTCAAAAAGGTATGGAGGTGAAACTCATGATGTTATGACTTTGCAATAAAATAAATATGAATATAATGCAAAGTCTATTTTTAACTTTTCAATGAATGATATGCGTATAAGAACAGTGCAATTTTCAATTTCAATTCTGCGATTTAGAAGTAAAATGCAATCTTTCACTAAATGCACTAAGCTAATGATAAAGGTTCCAAGACAAAAATACCAACCAATGAAAAATGCCTATTTTTTTGTATTTTCAATATTTTAAAAATAAAACGCATGGACTGATAAGTAACCTAGTATATAAATGCTATTGTGTATAAAAACAATAACTTGAGAAGAACACCAAGTATCCAAGAACACAACACATGGTTCAAGGACAAAATAAAAAATGAAAAATGATAAGAAAGACTATGCCCAAAAATTCAACTCCAAACAAGTTTCCTGTCATCCCAGATAGTCTCAACAGGCACTACAAAGACCTAAGAAGTCTCAACAATCTTCAAATCCCAACCAACAGTCACTAAGCCAAGCAAACAAGCAAGGTAAAGTGGTATACATGTCTGTTCAAGGGAACATGGCGTATATACACATCTTGTAGTGAGACATCAAGCATGTATACGCGACTTTCAAGGAAAAAGGGGTGTATATGATTTAAAACAAGGTTAGGCAAGGGATAAAGGCTGAAAAATCAGACCCGAAGTGAACAGAATCTGTCAAGCAATGATGCGACAAGAAACACAAAGGAAAAAGAGAAATTTAAGAAGAAAAAATACTTCAACCCTTAGAAGGAAGATCCCTCCCTAGCGGAGTCGCCATTTCTGTTACGAGGGAAAAACTCTCTATGGCCAAGGGTAAACAACAACAGATAGGTATGACTGCAGAAATCAACTCAATTCCAACATATGCTATGTAAACTAATGTGAAAGATAAGAAAGAGGCCTACCTCGATCCAACGTTTGATGATGTTCCACCATTGAGCACTATGACCCAAAGCTTTATACCTGCAAGAAGTTCTCAACAAACAAGCAACACAAGTATGTAGTGATAATATAAAGTGGTTAGCACATCGGATAACATAATCCATTAATAAACATTACAAACATGCCCATGGATAATAATCATATATTTGCAAGATACCAATAGGACGAGAAAGGAGTATTTCTATTAATAATTGATCAACAGAAGTGACAACATTATAGACTTCCGTGTCAGCACGGTTCAAAACCAAGAAACCAAGTTCCTTCCAACTGGGTCTCCACCACTTCAATCCTCCACCAAAGGCAAGCTCATAGGAAAGAGGCAATGAGGTCCTCTCAACAACAAGGGAAGATCTTGGGGCCTGAACACTATGTTCAGACTTGAGGGACAAAGGGATCCAGACTCAATATGAAGTAATTTCTCCAGAGTAACTTTTCTCTTAAAGTTGAATGCTTTCTCCTTATTTTCCATAGCTTAAAATTGTGCTCTTATAGCCTCCAGAATGCAACTGAAGGGCCGAGTTGGAATGTTTCCAGTATATAGAAGGCCAAAGATCAGAGATCTTCTATCGTGACATGGAAATCTGACCTCATTTTGTATTTTTTGGCACAAATCCCGATGTACGCGGGTTGTAGTGGAGCATCCAGCGTATACGCATATTGCATAACTGATAGGGAGCGTATATGTGGAAAAATGAATATTTTGGCTCTGGATTCATCAAGAAGGGATGACAAGTTTGCATAGGGAAATGGAAAAAGGCCCTCTGTGAAAGATAGCTATGGTGAGGCAAATCTTTCTATAACACATACCTGTCCAAATAATCTAAATAGCCACGAGAGATATGCCCAAAATCGTTATCCAACCACCAAATTCTTAGAATCTACAAACCCTTGATTAACAATAACATACCATTTCCAACAAGAAACAATGCAAAATGTGGTATCCTCACTAGGGAAAACCAATGGGTGTACATTAACTATCCATCAATTCACATCGCCTCAAAATTTACCAAAACTCACCAATTGTTTGAAAAATAGGATCACGGAGCGATAAAATAAAACAAATGTAGAAATAACACACAAAATATACAAAATACAATAGAGACACATATATACATGGTTCATCTAGTGTGAGATACGTCAACCAGAGAAATTTCTAGGTCCTTCCTTTTTATTATCCAGCAAAATGAAGGGATACAACCTACAACACACCTGGTGTAACTTCCTCTTCTTTCTCTCACAATATCCTCTCTCAGAATACAATATTTGAAATAATACACAACCGAAATATAATTCCAGCATAAGACAGGGTTTCCTTCTAGGGAAAAAAATCTAAAACAAATTCTGTCGTTAGATCTGTGACCTTATAATGAATGGTCAATATCAAATACTAAATTACAATATCTTACAAGGCAATTTTCCCAATATTTCACTACGGGGGTGCCGCCCCTGAATCCCCTGCCAGGGGGGGCTACAAAAATTGTCGCCACCCACTTTGGACCCCTCTGGCGATAGTTCTGGGGGGAAATCCCACACATCCCCCCCCCCCACACCCCCCATTAGGGAATGGAGTCCAAGTATGACTGAAACAAACCTTTGAATCATGAAGATAATTAGGCTCCACAACCAACACCAACCTTTCACAATATCCAACCAAAATTTACACGGTGGAAAATACTTAGTTGCCATCTCGGACTCCAAATTGAGATTTGGTACCACACATATCACACTATTGAATTTTCAACCATAACATAGACCAACGCTATACCACATTAACAACTATTATAAGTTTTCACCGCTCTATACATCAACCATATCAATTACCAATCAAACGACTTGATATATGAGGTCCATAACATATATGAATTTAAATATAAGTCGGGTTCATTCACACTTTTCATGTGACAAACTTGTAAATATCATATGTGATATATATGTGCATGGAAAAAAATTGACCATTCTTTTTAAATATGTCACAAGCCATGTTAAAATATATAACTTTAAAACTTATAATCATGGTGTTATAATTATGGCATGAAAGGCTTTTACCCTTTTCCTTTCTTTTAATCATGGTGACAACATATTTAAAGAAATATGATGATAAGGAGTCTCATAAGTCTCGTCTCTGATGAAGAAACCATTTGTGCATATGAGAAGAATAAAATAACACAATTTTAATCTAGCCATTTGTTGGCATGTCACATTTCTTTCTAAAAAAAAGGAGCGAAATCAACTTGATACAACTTCTCTAAGGGGTCCCACCTACTAGTTAGATAATATAGTAATATAAATAGTATAGTGCATTTCAATATTTTGTAGGCAGGATCCCTGTTGCACACTTTTGCATCAACAAAGTAGAGGAGCATTCTTTTTGGGAAACAATCTAGTGTCTTGGTTGACTAAGAAACAATATTCAGTCTCTCTATCCACAACATAAGCCAAGTATATTGCAGAAAGAACATGTTGCACACAAGCTCTCTGGATGAAGTAAACCTTGTACGAAATCAAAGTAGACTATGATAATCCAATCTCAATCATATGTGACAAATAAAGTGCAACCAATATTTCAAATAATCCTATTATGCACTCAAATATGACACATATTTCCATAAAGTATCACTTCCTAAGAGAAAATGTATCCAAACTAAGTGTCAAGATGGAATACATTACCACCAAGGAACAAGTTTCATATATTTTTACCAAACCCCTTCTTAGAGAAACATTTGAATATCTCAGATAGAATCTAGGAGTGATATCCCTCTCATCTAGTTAGTAAAGAAGGACAACTTAGGGGGAGCATACCTTTTCCATTGATGTCAAATGGGGATAATTACAGAAAAGGGAAGAGTTGAAGACTTGGGGAGGAGAATTACAGATATGGGGAGAGTTCCAGACTTGGGGAGGAGAATTACAGATAGGGGGAGAGTTGCAGACAAGGGAGAAATTTTTCTATTTATGGAAGATTACATGTTTTTAAGTACAAGGTTGCCATCAATGAAAAGGGAGATGTTGTTGAATAAAATATTGTCATTTATGTCAAAGGTAAGTAAGTATTCAAATATAAATGTGACTTTAATAAATACAAAAGTGGAAAAGTTAAGTGGAAGTGGAGTTTACGTAAAAGTGGAGTAAACATGAAAGTGGATGAAAACAAAATGGTAAAAGTGAAAGTGAAGTTTACGCAAAAGTGGAGTAAAACATGAAAATGGATTAAAAAAGGTAAAATTTAAAGTGCATATGGTATTTTCACATGGATTTAAAAACCATGGTGGTATTTTACCCATGGTATGGTAAAAAGTGAATTAAAAAAAAGGGGGGGGGAAAATTAATTATTATTTAATAAAATTCGTGACTTTTCAAACGAACATGACTTTTCATGTAAATCTTATGGTAAAGTATAAATGAAGAAGAGGGTTATGAGAAAAAATGTGCGTGGGTGTAAAATGTAATATTCTTATACATACCATTTGAGGAGTGATGATTTAATATCATTCAAGAAGCGATGATTAAATATTAGCGAGTGCTGAGAAGATCTTGCGAAAGAAAAATGAGTGAGAGATGATCGGATCTTACGAAAGAAAAATGAGTGAGAGATGATCAGATCTTAATAAATAAGAAGAAGTGAGCGCCAAGCATATTTGGTGAAAGAAAAATGAGTGAGTGATCTGGCGAAAGTAGAAGTAGTGAGCACAATGAAGATCTAAAGAAAGAAAAAAGAGTGAGTGATCTGGAAAAATCAAAAGAAGCGAGTACAGTGAAAATCTCGAAAAAAACATAAGTAATGAGTGTAGAGGGGATTGACGTCTCCTCTAGGTTGATGTCTACAAACAATAGAGGGGATTGATGTCTCTTGTAGGTCAGTGCCTACAAATAGTAGATAAGGTCTGTGTCTCCTGTAGGTCGGTGCCTACAAACATAAGAGGGGATCAATGTATCCTGTAGGTTGGTGCCTACATAAAACAATGGGGATTAGTGTCTCTAGTAGGTTGGTGCCTACAAACATTTGTAATCATAGGTTGGTGCTTACAAATTAATAAAAATATTTTTTTGTGACTTTCTCCCGAAGGGTTTCCACGTTTAATATTGTGTTTTCTGGTTGTTATATTTATGTGATTGCATCATTATGGTTTATGAATGTTAAAAAGGAAAAGATAGCATTTATACTAATTCACCCCCCTTATCTCAATATAAGTATGTGCTCAACAATGATTAGACCTTCATTTGGAGGTAAGTTGTATTTTGTAACTTTTATAGATGATTACAAGAAAGTATGGATTTTTTTTTGAGCACAAAAAACGTAAGCCTATGATTGTTTCTTGGAGTTTAAAGCCTTTGTCGAGAGTCAAAGTGTGAATTTTTTTGAAGGCTTTAAGCTTTCATATTGGATGAGTGTACACTTATAAAGAGTTTGAGAATCATTGCAAACATGTATTAGTAAATAATTTACAACTTTATGTACTGACTTCAACAAAATGGAGATGTAAAGAGGAAGAACTATATCAATGAGGGCATGGCATGGTGTATATTGAAGTACAAAAATATCAATAAGAAAATTTGGGAAACCATTGTAAGTATGCTTGGGAAATATGAAGAAATATGTAAACACAACTTAGATAGAAGATGCACAATTAGTGCATTTTAGAGGGGCCAATGACCCCAGGGGAGGGGTAACAAAATAGTAAAGGATAACACCAAGGGTAGTGTTGATGGGTCTTAAATCCCTTGAATAACAAGTAGGAACCAAACCTGCCATCGAGGCCCAATTAGATTATGCAGCGTTTAAAGGTGGAATGGTTCTCCAGATGTTACAATCCGGCCAAATTATCGATGGGATTTGTGTTTTCTTGTGAAGGCTCTTCCTTCAGTTAAGACTATTTTCTTCTATATTTTCTCTTGGGTGGAACTGGAATGAGAGGTGCAAGCTAGTATAAACCAGCTTGACAACAAACATGATTAAGTTTTAATTACCGAGAAGAGGCTGAGCTTGGGATAACCCGCTTCTAAAACATGCAGACAACGATTCTATACCACATGCCTAGTACTAATACATTAACCATGTGAGCATCCAATTGTTATTTGAGAAACTAATTATCAGAAAGAAAGCATATGTAATAAGATAATGGAAAGAAAAATAATTCATCTACCATAACCACTCATCACATAATAACACAACGATTTATCTTCATCATTAAAGTAAAGAACATCAAATAATTGCACCGGATAACTTGACAACATAATTAATTTCTCTTACTCATTACTGCATCATTCATGGAACATGATAGGAAGTAGTTCTTCTCCAAGTCCAATCACATACATTTGATGAAAATAGCTTGTCTTTGTTCTAGAAGGACTCCACAATTCATAGCAGTCTCAAAGTAATTTTCAACAACCAAAAAAGAAAGAGTTCTTACAACAACCATCGACCTCTGGTTCATTGGTCGATGTATTTATTTATAATATAAATTTTAACTATAATTAACGACAAAGTACAGTTTAAGCCAAACAAAAATTGCCACGTGGCATCATTGTCTAACAGTTTCTTTAACAATCCACCCGAGATATCTCTTGAAAAGGGTGACTTCTTTCATATTCATACCAACTGATAAACAATTATTCACAAGTTTGGGCCCATGGAAAACTGTGCTGTTCCATCAGAGCCGCATATATTCCCCTGATGTCCACTGCATGTGCCCGATACTTTACTAGACTGAAGTTCAACTACTGAAGCATGGTTCAGGCTTTGATCAGATGTTCTGCGAATTGTTGCAATTGCCCTGGCTTTGCATCGGTTATCTTTGCGAGTTCTTTGGTCCATAGCGAGTCTTTGTTATGCATGCAACTTGAGTACGTTGCTCAAATCGAGAAATTGGTCGGGGGTACCGAACTCGGGGAGCCAGGTGTCCTTTATTTCTCTGTTGATCCTGCTTCGGTGTTTCTTTAGAGTTCTTCGACGAGGCCACAAGGCGAGCTGTATTCGGTAGTCGGGAGGATTTTTACTACAATCAAGGTAGAGGTATTTTAGAGATCAAGCAATGTATATTAAGATATAGATAAACTGAATAGACCAATGTGTACCTGTGTAGCTTGCTAGTATCAATCTTTTAATACTTACATGATCCCAGTCGCTCCTTTGAATGACCTGTGATGTCCTACTCCAAGCCGCCACTCCTCTTTAGTTTAAATGAGTTATGTCAACGCACCATAGCATGGCAAATCAGGTACGACATATATGAGCATCGAGACCGTCATCACAACCACTCAACCTTTGGGGCTGGGAAAGGATGCTGGAATCAAGCGTGTGTGCGTACGTTCCCAAAAGGTCAGATACCGTAATAAGGAGGTCATTAAATGACTTAGGTTGATGCAAGTTGTTCCTCCAGAAGCCGTATCATGAAGTGTGTCAAACATCATTCGTTAATAATGGGAGATGGGAATTTTAAAGATATTGGGATGATCGTACCGTATGTTCCTTGCAACTCCGATTGGAAACGCTTTATGCGTTCTAGATTACATTCATCGAGGAGATGCGATGAATTAAATATTAAAGACATCCTGTCATGAGGTGTGAGTTGTTCTTTGGCATGCTCTTTTTCTCTTCCTCGTTCTGCTATAAATTCTATGAGTTCTATGGAGAATTCTATGCATATGCCGAGTTTCTACATTCACAACACTGGTCTTGCAAGTTTAATTCTAGCGAAACTCTGTGTAGTATTTTTTTCACAACCCAAAGATGTCTAAGAGACTACATTGTTGCATTATGGGATCCCCTTTAAACCAGGGACGGGGTTTGCAAGGTAGCCACAGTGCCAAGTCCGAGCCTCAGCGAGCCTGGGACTCTTTCTCATTGGTTTCCAGAGTCTCTGAAGCTTCAACAGAAGGTACCGACCTTTGCTTGGGAATGATGTCAACATCTCAAATGGAGAAGGGGATGGAGAGAAGTACGTCTGAAGGACATAAGATGGGGGCCACACCCTCTCAGGAGTAGACACCATGGAAAAGGGGAAGGCCTAGGAAAGATAAGGAAAAAGGGGAAGGAGTCTACCTCCCATTTGAGCTGAGTGTGCATACAACCGCTGAGGATTTTACGAAGCATACTGACTAGTTGGAACCCATCAGGACCATTAATAGAGGAAGTAGGAGATGAAAGGGAAGGGAAAAATCAGCGGGTTATTCTTTTAAGAGTCCCATTCAGTAGTTAGAGTGGCCCCAACTCACCATAGCTGAACTCTACCAAGAAAATAGAGAGTTGCGACGTCAATTGGCGGAAAAAGACCAGGAGGTATCATCGTCGCAGGGTCACATAGGAAGCACAGTTTGGCTCCAGAGATGGCTTCGGGAAGCACAAGATACAATTATGTAGCTGCGCGAGGCACAATGGATGACAGGGGGAGGAGGAAAGGAAACAGTGCAAGGTGCAAGGAGTAATCCAGGAGAAGGTCCGTGTGCAGGAGATGCATAATGGACGACCTCTTGCTTTGCATTGTCCGAAGTGATGCTTAACAATTTTTTCTTTTTTTCTCTTTGGTTGTAAGGATGTTCGTATTTTCACTGTAACCGAGCTGGTTGGTCAAGGCATCAACATTGCTTATTTGTATGTAATATAAGCTCGGTAGGAGATTTTAATATGAAAATTTGAAAGTGTTTTGAATGTATCATGTTCCTTTTTTGGATGTAAATTAACCATGTTCTCTTATCTAAGATTTCATGTAAATTATGGGATTTTGTAATTTTTATTGTTACATTGTATGTTTGTTGATATGTTCCCTTTAAAACTTTCGATATCGATTGATGATGACATGGTGTTATTAACCCAAGGTTATTAAAAGTATTTAAACATAAAAATTAACATTTGGCTGGTGGATAAGGATTATACTTGGGGACTTCGCTCATGTCGAAAGCACTAAGAAGAAACTAGATACTACGACTGCTGATACTGGGATGACATCAGGGATCATTATTTAAAACAAAAAATTAATGTAGTTTTCTTCGCGCATTATCGTTTTGTAATCCCTGATGCCGAAATCGTTTCGAGAGTCGATGGTCGGTGATACCACTCTCTCCCTTGCGTGATGCTTACCTTTTTCGTTCTTCTTCCAGAGCCAAATGAATCAACCTTCAACGATCTGAAGCTTATCTGCAAAAAAAAAGAGAGATTTTTGTCCGCTGACGCCAATGAAGATCGACGCTCGACTATTTTAAACTTTTCAAGTGAATTTCGTCATCTTTAACCTTTACCGATGCCGAAATTCCTAAGCGAGTTGGGGAAAGATTTAGATTGCCGATTCCTTAAGTAGTTTTTAAGTCCCTTTTAAAATTAAGATGCTTCTTTATATGTCCAAGTAGACTTTAAAAAATTCAATCATGAAGATACAAAAGATGAGCTTGAGCAACAGTGTAGTTTCAAACTGAAATGGAAACATACAACGCGAGGGATCAAGTGGTACCCAAAAAGTAGATAAAGGACACAAAATTTTTAGGGTGTGTTGAGTGCTCAACAAATGGTGATTCACTAGGCGAAAGAAGAACCTTTGTTCCTCATTCATTTCGTTTGACCTTTTTTTGCTCTCTTTATTTATTTATTTATTTTATTGGAAGTATTGTTTCATGGCTTGGCCATTTACTGGGAGGGCATCATGTTCCCCCCTCAGATTTTGAAACTCATAAGTACCTACCTCGATCTTCTCAACCACTTGGAAAGGCCCAAGCCATAGATTCTAAAACTTGGAATGCTTCCCTTTTGGTTCATTTTCCCTGTCCCACTTCAGGACTAAGTCTCCTACTTCAAATTTCTTTTCCTTAGCTTTATGCTTATCGAACCATATTTTCACTATCTGTTGGTGAGCTAGAAACTTTGACTTAGCCTTTTCTCTCTCTTCTTACAACATGAACAAAGTGTTGATTCTTTGTTGTATGGCCGATGAGGGTTCTTCATTGGAATCTTGGGCTAGTTGAAGAGATGGAAGATAGATCCCATTTGGGAGGATGAATTCTTGCCCGTGGACCAAAAAGTATGGGGAATTTCCTATAGCTTCTTTGGTGACCCTATCAGCCCATAGAGCGTTATGGAGTATATTATGCCAATTTATTTTGTTATCTACAACTGTCTTCTTTAATATCCTCACTAGGTTCTTATTAGTTGATTCTTCCACACCCTTTCCCTAGGGATAATAATTTGCAGAGTACTTAATGATGATTCCTTTTTCCAGAGAGAACTCTGTCAATAGGGTGGAAGAGAAGTAAGCTACATTATCAAAGAATAGAATAGAAGGGACACCAAACCTTGTGATTAGTTGTTTTTATATGAATTGGATTACTATCTTCTCATTTACATGAGTCAGAGGAATGACTTCTGCCCATTTCTTGAAATAGTCGGTGGCAGTAAGAATGTACTTGTGCAGTTTCGAAGAGCTTGGTGTAATTTCTCCTATGATATCCAACCCCCATTGCTCAAAAGGCCTAGAGATAGTCATGGGTTGGAGTGGGACCACCACTCTCTTCTCCTTTCCAGTGCTTATTTGACAAGTCTTGCAGTTCCTAGCATAAGCATGAGCATCTTTGAACAAGGTTGGCCAATAATAGCCGACTCTCAGAATCTTATGAGCGGTGGTGTTTCCTGTGAAATGTCCCCCGGTAGGGCCATCATTGAGTTCCTTCAGCACTTTGTCCACGTCCTCTCATTTGAAACATATTAATAGTACCCCATCATAATTGATTCATAAGAGTGCCAAATTTATAAGGTGATATTGTGCAGATTTTAACCTGAGGGCTCTCCTTTCCCTAGGGCTAAGGTTTTCGGGACAATTCCTGTGATGAAGAAGACAAGTTAAATCTCTATACTAGGAGTTTCATCCTGGGGAGATGTATGATACTTCACCACACCATAGTGCCATTTCATTCTCCCATCCATAATCTTTATTTACTTGGTCCCGGGCTTCGACTGCAAGCTTGCATAGACTTTTCCTTTTACTAGCTTTGCAAGATACCAGATATATAAAATATGCAGAACAAAAATGAAATGCTAGAAATGACAGAATAACAGTAAAATATCCAGCATAATCTTCACAATACACA
>ML785231.1:400895-425131 GCA_009831015.1 Picea engelmannii | reverse complement strand
ATTGGTACTCATAAATGAAACTGGGGCTTCATTATTGTCATCATCCTTCTGAGTTAAAACCATGGATATTGATTGGTCGGAGACGAAAGTATAAAGGGAAAAGTCTCTATTGAAATCGGGACTTCGCAATACCTAGGCTCGGGATATGGTAGCTTTGATATTGCTGAAATATTTTTTTCGCTCATCATCCCACTTAAATTTGGCATCCTTGCGAATCATCTTTTGTAAGGGCTTGGTGATTTCTGCGAAGTTGGGGGTGAACTTTCTCACAAAATTGATTTTCCCTAAGAAGGAGTGCATAACTTTCTTGTTATGGGGTAAAGGAAGTTGAGCTATGGCCTTAATCCTTTTTGGGTCTATGCGAATCCCTTCTTGAGATATAATGTGACCTAAAAACTTACCTTCCTCAACACCGAAGATAGTTTTCTTAGGGTTTAAGGTTATACCGTACTTCCTACACATTTCAAAAATCTGGGTTAAATGTTGGATGTGTTCTTCTCTGTTCTTCGAATACACCATTATGTCATCTAGATAGAACACCACACATTTATTGATTAGTCCCCAAAAATATACATCCATGGCTCTTTGGAAGGTCGCTCCCATGTTGATCAACTCGAACAATATAGAATGGAAATTTTTGGGAACCAATTATTGCATATAGTGTTTTAAATAAAGCCCGTTGACAGGGGGGTTGAAGATTTTACCGTCCAAGTTTTCTAATAGAAACAAAATTTTTCCTTTGGGAGCTATGACTTTGAATGGTCCATACTAGATATGGTTGAATTTACCGTGTTTCGCCAAATCTTCCTTTCTAGCATCCCATTTCAAGACCAAATCGCCAAGGAGAAACTCTCTATCTTTTGCCTTACGTTCGAATAACTTTTTCATGTCATCTTGGTATTTTTGCAACCTTTCATCCACTTCGACCCTGTGTTGTTGTACTTCGATCAGCTGGTTTATCCTTCTTGTGGCATGATTTGGTTCTTGTTTCTTGTCTTGCTATAGTTTCATTACAGGAAGCGCTAGGTTTATGGGTAATACCATGTCATTCCCGTACACCATTTGGAAAGGAAAGGTGCCAATATATTTTTTCGTGCCTATCCGGTTTGCCCATAAAGCATATTTCAAATGCACGTGCCAAGATTTTTTGTTCTCATTCAACACTTTCTTAATTACATTGATTAGAATCTTGTTTGAAGAATCAGCCAGTCCATTTCCTTGGGGGTAATATGTCGTGGAATGGCTGAGCACGATATTGTATTTTTGGCAAAAAATGATCATAGCCATAGATTTAAAATCCCGGGTGTTATCTATGACTATCTTTCGGGGGCAACTGAATCTAGACAAAATGTTTTCTTCTAGGAAATCTATCACCACTGAATCTGTTTCCCTTCTAGTTGGAATAGCCTCCACCCATTTAGTGAAGTAATATGTGGCAGTCAGGATCCATATGTGTTGAGGGCTAGAATCAGGGTTAATTTCACCTATAAAATCTAGTCCTCACTGCTGAAAAGGAGCCTTTGTTTTGACCGGGACTAATGGTAGCGCTAGGAGTTTATGCTTGCCTACGAAAAATTTGCAAGGGTTGCAGGTTCTGACTTTGGAATTGACGTATGAGAAAATTTTTGGCCAATAATACCCTGCCCTTAGTATCTTATAAGTTGTCTCCCTCCAAGCGTGATGTCCCCGACACACCCCTTCATGAAATTCACTTATGACCTTCTCTGTTTCTGATTCAACCAAACAAACCAACATGAATCCAAGTGGATCCTTCCCATACAATTGACTTTTCGATATACAATACTTGACTGCATACAGTTTTAGCGTCCTGGATTTGGATGGGGATAATTCACTCGGGCATTTCAATGTCAGCAGGTAGGACACTATGTTTTTGTACCAATCATATGAGGCAAACTTTTCTTCAATTCTGATTGCACTTGTTTTCTCATCAAGCTCGTTCAGGTCCACATCCTCTTCACTTCCCTGTAGGCCATTTATACCGAGGGATCTAAAATTTGATTCAACTAAAATTTTAGCCAAACCTTGTCCCTTTACTAGTCTCGTCGGTTTTATCTCCAGATCAAATTATTGAATTTTAGCGAGCCACCATCCCCTTTTTCCATCACTGTCGAACTGAACCAAAATGTCTTTTACAGAGCTAGTGGGTACGTACACGATTATCTTGGAATGCAACACATAAGTTCTGAAAGCCTTTAATGCCTTCACCATAGCATATGCTTGTTTTTTACATTATATCATATTTGAGTTCCCCATCACTGATACTTTTGCTAAAAAAGCTTACCGGTTGTTCAAAACCTTCTTCATTTTTCTGGAGGAGTACCATGACAATTGTATGTTCGGAGGTGAACGAGAAAATAAGAAAATCCTTTAGATAGTCAGGGCTTGCCAGTATAGGTGCCTTGCTTATAACCTTATTGATGTGTGCAAATGATTCTTTGGCCTTTACTGTCCATTTCACTTCGCTATTTTTCTTTAACATATCTATGATCAATTTCACAATTTCAACAAAGCTTGGGATAAACCTCCTCAAAAAATTTATCTTTCCTAAGAATGACTGAATTTCCTTTACATTTCTAGGAATATTTATTGTTTCTATAGCTTCAACCCTGCTAGGATCAATTTTAATTCCATATTGAGACACAATATGGCCCAGGAGTTTACCTTCTTGCATGGAAAAATGAGACTTTTTGGGGTTTAAAGACAGACCAAACTTGCGACATTCTTCAAAAGTCTGCTTGAGATGTATTAAATGATCTTCGTCAGATTTAGAAAAAACGGTTAGATCATTGAGATAGATAACCATGAACTTGTCTCTTTCGTCGATGAAAGAGATATCCATAGAACGTTGGAAGGTGGCACCTGCATTGATTAGACCAAAAGGCATCTTATCATACATGAATGTACCCCAAGGGGTAGTGAAGGATATTTTTTCTTTATCATGTTCATTCACGGCAATTTGATTGTACCCGGAGAAATCATCGATCAACGACATCCTATTTTCCCCAAATACCTTTTCTAATACGTGATCCATTTTGGGAAGAGGGTAGTTGAATTTGAGGGAGGACTTATTTAGATTTATAAAATCGACACACAGTCTAATCTCCTCGTTTTTCTTTCTAACCGGGACTAGGTTTGCTACCCAATCATAGTATCTCAGTGGTACTATTATCTTTGCATCCAAGAGCTTCTTAACTTCCCTTTTGACCATAGGAAATAAGATAGGGTTGATTTGTCTAAGATTTTGTCTAAAGGGTTTGACACCAGGATTCAGGGGTATCTTGTGTTCGATCACGATGGTGTCGTAGGTTCTCAGTTCTTCATAAGACAAAGCAAAAACGTCTTTATAACGTGCGAGTAAGACTTTATACTTGCATTTTACCTCAGGAGGAAGGTATTTTGATATTTTTACCATCCTAGGCTCCTCTTTTGTCCCTACGTCGCAGTCTTCAACCTCCTCTGATTGGGGTTGCAAAGTGGATTTTAAGGGCATGTCATTCTGATTGAAATGTCTCTCCATAGAGATTAGTCCCTTTGGAATCTAATTGTTCTTTAAAACCAGCATGTGATGGTTAGCAATTTTTTCTCGAAACTCCTGAGGCTCCTCTCCCTCTTGCATAATCTAGGTATGATCATTTTGGTCCTCTTGGTCAATGTGGGTTTCAGAGAAATCACCTACCATTTCCAGGAACTTTCTGATCTGTTTGCCATCCTCGAAAACCTGCCAGTGTTTTATATTGTTTGGTATGGATGGTCTATGCCTTACCTCTATGTGGTACTTTAATTTGAAATCAGTGGGAGGTACGAAAGTTGAAGCCACTTTGGCCAGTGAATCGGCTTGCTGGTTTTCAGCCCGTGGGATGAAATGAACCTTTACCGATGAAAATAATTTTTCTATAAGATCCCAGGCGCAATTTCTGTAAGATCTCAATCTTGGGTGCTTGGCCTGGTAGTCCCGATTTATCTGTTTCACTATCAACTCTGTATCTCCGTAAACTTCCAGGTTCTTTATGTTCAACTTCCTGGAAGCTTCCAACCCTAAGACTAAGGCTTCATACTCATAGACGTTATTGGTGTAGTCTATGTCCCACTAAATCCTATAAGAGAAAGTGATAACAAATTTGTTTTTAGGTGACACAAAAAATACTCCTGCACCCGCTCCTTCACATGACAGGGCACCATAAAAAAACATTTTCCAAATCCCTGTGCTATGCATATTTTCATATGTCTTTCCTGATTCATTATTTTCTAAGCAATTCTCTTCTGCATAGCTATTTACATTGTTAGGATTCAGAGGGTCACTCACTGTGTAGGCTAGCCTCGTTTCCTTGTATAACTGAGTACGTTGTCCACAAAACATAGGAATCATGGCGTAGGTCATGTATATTTGGAGACCCACCAAGTTTGGCTCCCCACGACCTAGATAGAAGTAGACCATACTTAGGGGGTATATCGACAATAACTACATCCATCAAGACACTTTTCAATGGGACCTGTGCAAGAGTGACTACTAAATCTTTTATCATACCCATGCACTTAACTCTTCTTGAATCGAAAGAGTAGAGATCCCCATAAGGCCTGGTGATCTCGAGGTCTAGTATGTCCATAATAGTTTTGGGCATCACATTATGTGAGGCCCCAGAGTCTAGCATGCAGTTATGCAACAGTTGATCATGCACATTCAAGGTGATATAGAAGGGAGTGATGGTGTTTATGACACCTTTGAAATGTGGACCAAAAATGATATTGGGTTTATCATATTCCAAGTTTATCACCTCAGAGTGACTTGCTAGCTTTGAAAAACCTATCTCTTTGGTCATTTTCTTTCGATATATAGGATTCTTTTCTAATTCCACCAGAGGGATTGGTATTTTTATCTTATTTATCTCATTTTCGAGGTTGAACCCTCCACTACCTTTTTTCGTTTCTTTGGTTGAAACCCCATACTCCTTCTTTTCTAATTTATTTGTTTGTGTTGATTTATCACCCGTGAGTTTATCTACCGGTATATGTGTTTCAACTGTCTTGGTTTCCTTTGTTTGGGTCTCAACCTCCTTTACTTTGGGATTTAGCGAGTCTGCCCCTTTCATATTGCTATTAGATGTCTCAGTCTCTTTTGGGGTGGGCTCGTATACTTCACCTCTAGGGAGAATTTTCTTGGTTTGAGGAGTCAACGCAGGTTTGTTTTTATACCTCATGTTATACCTCGGTTGGACCTCAACCATTATAGAATCAGTTATTTCTTGATAGCCAGAAACATCGGTGTTGTTTATGTCTTCATATTTATTTGACGGTTGCTGTGTGTTTAAGGACTTCTCGTAATCTTCTTTGGTTAAAAAAGGTTGAGTGCAGTCGTCACCCAAATTTGTCACATCTTCTTCCAGATCCTCGAAATCTTGCAGGTCATTTCCTCCTATGAAATTTTCATTTTTTAAAGGGGTTTGAATTATTTGGTCTTCATTTTTAATCTGCCTTTGTTGATTTTGAGGATTGGGGTTTCTTCTGAATTCCTTCTTAATGAAAGGATCGGCCTTGGATTGATCTAGCTGCATTCTGGAAATCTTATTCGATAACTCCTTAATTATCCTAGCCATATCATCCATTTTGTCGTCTGTGGATCTATTTGACCTTGAGGGTCCCGCATGTTCCCTAAAACGTTTGTTTTCTCGGTTTCCCATTTCTACCTTGGTTTTCAACTTGCCAGAAGCCATCATATTAGATTCAATTTCTATGGCATCATCTTTCATTTGGGTTAGGGTAGCCCCCCTCCTTTCTCTCAAAAGGAGTGGGAAATTGAGTTCGAAGGCTCTCGCAAAGGTCACCTTGGCTATAGGTTGGGATGGTTTAACTTCAATCGAGATCTTATTATATAACTTGTTAAATCTTTGAATGAATTCCATAACAGTTTCCGAAGTCTTTTTCTTTAAAGAGATGAACTCTGTCAAATAATACAAATGGTCTTTCCTTTTTCCCCATTGTCTTAGAAAGGAGTCTTCTAGGGAATCATAGGATAATATCGATCCTGCAGGTAGACTTCGAAACTAGGTTCTTACCTGTCCTTCGAAAGTCTGAAAAAACAACCTCGAATATACGTCTTCGTGTTTGAGACCTAGGATATTGGTGGACTGATCAAAGAAGTTTATATGTTCAACTGTGGTCAAGTCCCCTTACCCTATAAATTTAGGTAAGTTTTCTATGTAATTTTTAGGAAGGTCGTGAAGAGGGACGGGCAGGACCAAAGGCACATATCTCACAGCTACTTTAGCGAAAACTATGGGAGGCGGGGTAGGCCCTTGGCCCCCCACTCCTCCTCCTAGAGCCACTCCACCTCCTCCTTCAGCGGCCTCCATCGGTACTACCGAATAGGGAAAAGGTGTGTTATATAGAGGGTTTTGGAAGACTAAAAGCAAATTTCTAGCTTCTTCAAGAGACAAGAAAAGTGAAGGCGAGTGAAAAGAGATGAGAGGACTTGGCTCCTCGGATTTGCAAGAGATGAAATCAGGGGAACCCACGGGTGTGGAATCTGAGTATATGGTGTACTCTTCGAGACTTGGTGGGGTCATGAAATCTAATTGAAAAGTCGGCGGGATATCGATCTCTGATAAATTTACTGCGGGGTTTTTACCTTTGTGTACGCCAGAGGTTGTCAGATGGATTTCACTTTTAACCTCAAAGAGGGTTAAATTTGGGTTGATGGTTTCAGGGAGGGGATTGTGTGAAGTTGAAGGTTCAAAGGAACTCTTGGTATTGGATTGTGGGTACATAAGTTGGTAGACTGCAGTGGTTGGCTTAAGGGAACCTCTAGCTTTCAGTATTTTTTTGGGATCGAAAACGGGCATGGTATGTTTACCCTTCAGGTTTTGTTTGGTATTCCTTTGATCAAATGTCAGCTTATTTAAACGTGGAGTCACCAAGTGAAAGATAATAAAAGCCTTTAGAAGGTGTTCACTCTTTGTTCACTATCAAAGGGAGAAACTTGCAAAAATGTCGTTCTTCCTAGGGAAAAGGTTTCGTAACTTCATTCCCCGACAATGGTGCCATAAATATGTTGTTCCAGAGTCTGTACTTAAGGCTTAGAAAGTACAGTGTCTAGGCATCCGAAAGTGAGTAAAGGATAAAAAGGGAGGAGATTCAATCTTCGAGAAAGGAAGCTAAGGTTGATTTTCAGGTTGTCGTTGTCTCACTTCCAACTGTTCCTGGATGTTTATATCCCATTCAATCGCGGCCCATGAATGTTCCAGTTCTACCCAGGTGGTGGTTGTTTTAAGTATGGTATCGAAAATGTTTAAAGCGATATGGTTTTGGTCCGATAAGCCGGGTTCATTATTGGGCTGTCTTACAATGGAGAGAGTCATAGAGGAACATGAAAATTAAAGGAGAGTTCAAAGTTTTTGATGCTGTATCAATTTGATATTATAAAAGATAACTTTTGAATCCAATATTAAAGATAAAGTGCAAACCAAAGGCCTTTTCCCATAACTGAGTTATATTTTAAATAAATGGTGTGTGAAATGTGAGAAAAACATTAAGCTGTCTATAATGCGAGGCTCCTATCAAGGGAGAATCTCATCCTGTAAACAAAGAAGAAAATAAGATAAGAAGAAATCTGATGAAGCATAAAATATGACAATCTAAAGGGTTCATAGGTCTTGTACCTGCTAATAGCCAATACAGAGAAAAAACTATAAACGATATAGATGACTAAAAATTGATCACCACAGTAGAGGTTTTACTAAATTGCAATGAAACATTAATCAGACATATATAAGAGAAATGAAATTGAATATGAAATCACAGAGGAAACAAACTCATAACACAATATTGACGGAATCAGGAGTCTTCAGATTTCTTTGTATTAATTCTCAAAAGGACATAGTCGCTATTACAATCGACCAAAAAGGTCTAGCCTATTTTCTTTCTTCTAATTACATATTTATACAACTTCTGCATGCTAGGATCTCAATCGTCCCAGGAGTTTTTTCGGTTACAAAAGGAGATTTATGTGTTCAAATTCTTTTCCTTTGTCCTCTTTTGGGTGAATGGATCACCTTCCTTTCTTTAAACTTCAGGTTCTAAAAATAGAACGGGCAGACACATGTCATTATTTGGTGCCCGAAAACTGTCCCTTCGCCTGCTGTGTGCAAGTGATGCACCTCTCCACCAGCTGGGTTATCAACCTCGAAGGTTCCACTTGGTTGTTTACCTCGAAGGTGTAACAATCCTTCGCTAACTGTGGCAACCTTCCTCCTACTTTTCGGTCTTTAGTAGTGATAGAACATAACAATACACTTGGCTTTATTAGCCACTTATCCACCCAGACTATATCTGTCTGAGTTACCTATGTTATTTCGGTTTGCTCTCTTTCCTCATTCTCCTTGATGTTGAGTAGGTTCTTGGCTATATCCACCTTGCCTAGTTTCTCAGTGATTCTTTCACTATCAAGACCCAACAAACTTTCATCTATCTCCCTAAGAGTTTCTTCACAAAACTTTCTCACCTCTTTAGCTCGCTCTCTTCTCTCTGATATATTTTGTTCCCATGCCTTTAGTAAGATGTTACCTTTGGTCTGCTCTGGGATGGAGAGCTTGTAACTACTGCCCACTTCCTTTTTCATCGTGGCTATAACAACCTCTTGGAAAACGACCCAAGCTGCCCCAACTTCTCTTTCTCTCAAGGAGATGTCTTCCAACACTCAATCAATTATTTGGCAAAGGTTTTGAATGGTCTCCACCTTAGCAAGTAAATCTTGCTAGGATGCCGACACTCTTCTTCAAATTTCTATGGCTTGAGATTGGAATATCCTGATATCTATCACATGGATTTTGGCGAAATTTAATTTGTCCTGTAATTTCCCTATTAACTCCTCTTGTTGGCTTATCAATGATTGGCTGGTCTGGGCTGCCTATTGTGTTTGTTTGAGCTTGGACTTGAGCCGTTTGTTTTCTTTCTGATCAACTACTCTAGCTTTCTCTATACATGTGTTCGCCTGATCTTTGGCAGTTGCCTCTATTGTGGCCAACTTATCTTAGAATGTTTTGATCAAGTAGTTTTTTCACTTCAACTGTTCTTTTAGGGACTCGACAGAATATTGGTTGGCTGTAGAAAAATTTCCCAACATCCCTACTATCTGAGTTGAAAATTATTCTTTTTTCATGGCTCTGCCATCAGCACGGATTTTAAATGCCTTGGCTACCTTGCCTACTTCTTGATAAAGTTCTTGTCTCACAATGACCTTTCTCTTCTTATCGAAGAAAAATTCATTTGGAGGCAACTCTTCCATAGTTATAGGCATTACTTACTCACCGAAAATCCAATCTGTTTCTGGGATCCCCTTTGTGGACTGTAGGGGAGTAACAAAAATGATGGGGATATCGATCTGCTTGGATGATTTCCCCGGGGTAACAACCGAGGCTGGCTTGCTTGGAGGGTTGGGGATTTCGACTTCTTGTTTTGGGCCTTTGGTTTGTTTCTTCTTTTCCTGGTGTTCCTCTTGGTCAGGTCCTGAATCTTTGGAGCCCTTGGCCTCCATTTTCTATGCATCTGTAGTCGACGGGTTCTTACCCTGTAAGACTGGGGGAAGGCAGCTTCGCCGATGTTCTTGAAATTTGAAGAAATCAATCCTCTCCTTGGGCGACAGAGTTTGAATCTGACTGAGGACCTCAACATAGGATCTCACTCCTCAAAAGACATCATCATGAGGTGAATGCTCATGTTCATACCTTTTAAGGCCACAACTCGCCATGTGATTTCCCACGATCCTGTGTGGGTCATGCTTCTTGAACTCAATGTGTACCAATTTAATATTCTCCAAAGCCACTGCCTCATCTTTTGCATGTCCAAAATCTAATAAAGAATAAGTATTGAAATGAATGGGGAAGGGCGGTCATACCTTCTTTGAAAATCCTTTAAGTTCTTTACTTATGCCACCAATCACAGTTTGTCTAGCGATTTCATGACAAACTAGCCTATCTGGTATGAATAATGGAAAAGAATAGGGAGGAACAGAGGTGCCGAAAACCCTAATGTATGAAAATTTTTCCTCTACGTACCAGTCAACCACATTACTCAAGTTGATAGCAATGCTATCTGAAATCCTGAGCGGTGGGTTGTCGAAGATGTAGACATGCATTGGTACCATTACCCAATTGAAAATTTCGTATATGAACTCTGTAGCCTTATCTTCCCAGAGTTTTAAGTGGTAGAAATGGATAGGATCAACCTCATATGGAGTCTAGCTCCAGCTCATTAAAGGGAAAGGTGTCATGAAACAAACACCATCCATGATGTAGGCGAACATAAAAAATGAAGCGTCCTTCCCACTCACCTTCTGCATCTGGTATCCAGTAATCTGGTTGGTTAAACTGTTGGATAACAATTTGGCCCAGTCAAAGGAACAACCTTCAGTGACTGTATGAATCAAAGGCACCCACGGGAGGAAAAAATGTGTGGTGTCCTTCCCGTACAACCTACATGTCATCATTGCTATATATTTGAATTGTCGTTCCAGGGAAGAGATTGAATAAACTCCTTTACTGTCTACCCTGAACTTTGTAGGGTGTGAGACCCAATCTTTGATCAGATCAGACAGGCTTCTACCGTATTGCTTGCATTCTTTCTTCTTAAAACCTTCTAGAAACTTGGTGTTGTGTGAGAAGTTTGGTGTGGGTGAAAATTGGTACATCACCTACAAATGTTCTGGTATGAAAGTCCCAATGGTCACCTTCTTCTCGCTGATAATGGTTTTGGTCAGGATATCCACATGGTCTAATGCCCATCAGATGATATCATAATATGGAATGAGTCATGGCCTGGACACTATCTTATGCATCTCTGATTGAACGACGATTTTGTATTTGGTGGCCAAATCATCCTTCTCATTATCGTTGGATTCATCTGAATAGTTCACCAATTCGGACTGAAGAACCTCAGAGATGTATGACCAGGTTCTGATAGAATCAACACTTCGAGGTGAAGTATCAGAAACAATATCTAAGCCTTGCCCTGAACTCTCAACAATTGCCTTGGAATCTTTTCATGGGGCCATGATAGAGGACTCTGACTTAGCTCTCCTGCAGTAAAAATGTGTATACATACATAAATTATCCTGATGAGAAAATATTCTTTGCACAAGATAGCAATGAAATTTGAAACAATGAGAGAAAGAACTCTATATCTCAACCATTTAAAACCCCGACGTCCTTAAGAACAAAATGATCAAATCGTTTTTTGAGAAAGATTTAGCAATAAAAACAAATATCTTCACCTATCACTTCAAATAAATGTTATAAATTTTGATGGGTCATGACACATGTTGGTGAAAAAACATTTAAATTTAACCCATAGATGGTGCGTGTTAATGTTTGTATCACTGTACTGATTAATCTGGATTTGCTTTTTTAATTAGGTTTTCTTTAAACTTTAATCACCTTTTTCGGCATTTGCCATATCGGGAGATTTCACTTCTATCTTTCGAGCCCTTAAAATCCGAGATCGCGATGACACGAACTAGTTAGGAAAAAACGTGATCCAGATTAAGTGTTTAATTAATCAGTGTTTAATTAATATCATGATTTCTTTAATATCGTGATTTCATGACTCGGGGCTACAAAGGTAAAGTTTCTTGGAAGAGTGAATGCCGAATCGCGAAACTCTGACATTGTTTAACTACAGTTTAAAATGACTTACCCCTGACACTAACCCGGGTGACTTTTGAAACTATTTCACAACTTCACCTATCAGAGTTATGACGGTAAGATTTTTGGGGAGGGCGATCGCCAAGACACGAAATCCCGACAGCACTTAACTAAGGTTTAAGGAAATTTACTCTCGGCGCTAACCTGGGTAAGCTTTCAAGGCTTTTTTGCGACTTCGCACGTCGGGGCTTGGAAACAGTGTGACTTGTAACTCCCGAAATGCGATATCCCGAGGTATAGAAAAGTGAAAAAGCTTGCTAAATAGTTAAATGGAAATGTCTTAGGAGTACAACAACCATTGCCACTTTGCATATCGGGACTACTGATATTTTTAGTGGGTAAAGGTCACGAAGTAAAAGACAACTTAAAGTCCAACCTTTGATTTTAAGAATTACATTTAAACCAGTTGAAAAAGCCAGCTCCAACACCCTTTACTCCTATTTATACTAAATATTTCTATCCAAAAGAACAATCTAGAGGAAGTTCCTTCTAGAAGTGAAATCTTCTATTAAGTATCCTTACATTTAACTTATTATTCCTTATTGCTAGGCGTTATTAATATTGTCCTTTATTACATGGTAATATATTATTCTACCTACGTGAGGGGTTAGGGAGGTTAGGTCCCTAACATGTCCTCCCCCTTAAAAACAATCTTGTCCTCAAGGCTTGAGATGAGGAAATTGTTGCAGAATGGTAGTTGGTTCCCAAGTGGCATATGCTAGATTTGTACCTTTCCACTGGACTAACACTTTATTGATAGAGTGCTGAAGCAGACGATGCTCACGCTGGTCCAAAACTTCTTGTGGCTGTAACTAGATGGAGCCTTCTTCATCTAACTCAGGAAGGTTGGTTTGAGTTTGACACTTAGTTCCAATCACCTTCTTTAAGCAGGAGACATGAAAAATAGGATGGAGCTTAGAATGTTTGGAAAAATATAAATTATAGGCCACCTATCCCAAACTCTTGAGAGAGGTATAAGGACCATAAATTTTGGGTGCCAGTTTCTGACAATGGTCAGCCTTGAGGGAATTTTTCTTATAAGGTTGTAGTTGAGGAAACACTTGATCTCCTTCAACAAATTTACATTCAAAATGACCTTGATCTGCTTGTTGCTTCATGCGATTTTGGGCCATTACCAAATTCTCTTTGAGGGTATATGGAATAGCCTCTCGAAATGTAAGCATTTGGTCAACCTCTTGGACCTTCGAGAAACCTGACAGGTATGAGAGAATTGAAGGTGGATTTTGTTTATATACTGCTTCGAAAGGATTCATGCGGGTAGATTTATTGTAAGAAGTGTTGTACCACCATTCAACTAGTGGTAACCATTGATCCCACTGATTTTTCCTTTCCGATGAAAAATACCTCAAATACGTTTCCAAACACTTGTTGACAACTTCAGTTTTACTAGAAGTCTGAGGATGATAAGTTGTGTTGAGATGCAACTGGGTGCCTTGTAGCCAGAATAATTCTTGCCAAAAATTGCTGGTGAAAGTGGGGTCTCGATAAAAAACAATAGAATGAGGCATGCCATGAAGCTTGAAGACCCGATCCATGAAAATTTGGGCCAAAGTGGAGGATGTAAATGGGTGTTTAAGAGCACATAAATGAGCATACTTGGAAAGACAATCAATGACCACCATGATGAATTATTTATTGCTTGATTTACATAATCCCATGATAAAATCCATATAGATATCCCTCCAAATAGTAGGTGGAGTTGAAAGCGGTTGTAGTGTGCCATGATCTTTGACTGTTTCTCCCTTGTTGCGTTGAAAAACATCACATTCTTCCACAAAATTGTGAACATATTGTTTTAGACCATCCCAGAAAAAAGAACTTTGGACCGGGTCATAGGTTTTGGTAAACTCTGAGTGCCTAACTATGGGTGTAGCATGAAACTTAGAAAGTATCGTGGATTTAAGTTGTGACTATTTAATTAAATACAAACGACCTTTGTAGTGAATCTCATCATTGTGCCAAGAGTACCTTGGGGAAAATGGAGAATTGGCCTACAATTATTCGATCAGATGCAGAATTTTGGGATTGTGTAGCCATTTGTGGCGAACAACTTGGAGCCAATCTGGTACAATGAAGGAGAGGGAAAAAAGGGACCCTTCATCTTCATATTTTCTTGAAAGTCCATCAAAAACCACATTGCCTTTTCCTTTCTTGTAAATGATCTCATAATCATATCCAAAGAGCTTAGTCACCCATTTTTGTTTCTCCAAGGAGGAAGGGAATTGTTCCAGAAAATACTTGAGGCTTTGATGATCTATCTTAATTTGGAAGCGCTACCCCAATAGATAAGGGTGCCAAAGATCCACTGCATGTAGAATAGCCAACATTTCCTTTTAATAGATTGATTTTCCCAAATGTCACTCTGACAGTTGCTTGCTGGTAAAGGCCAAAGGTCCACCATCTTGCATAAGGACTGCTCCAATTCCTCTCTCGGAAGCATCACATTCAAGGACACAGATCATTGTGAAATCAGGAAGGTCTAGGACTGGAGTAGTGCATATGGATACCTTCAAGGATTGAAAGGCATGATCAACTGCAAGATTCCAAGTGAAATAATTATTTTTAAGGAGAGCAGTGAGAGGTGTCGTAATCTTTCCATAATTATTAACAAACTTGTGATAATAGCCTGTTAAACCTAGAAATCCACCCAATATTTTGAGAGTCTTTGGGCGAGGCCAATCTTGCATAGCTTCAATCTTTTTAGGATCCACCTTGACACGTTCCTTGCCAACAATATGACCCAAGTATTCAAATTCTGAGGCTCCAAAATAACATTTAGATTGTTTGAGGATAATTTGGTGCTGAGAGAGTAGATGTAGAACTTGATCCATATGAGCAAGATGGGATGTCCAGGTTTTACTATAGATGAGGATATCATCAAAGAAAACTAAGACAAAATTATAGAGAAAAGGATGGAAGACATGATTCATGAGGCTTTCAAAAGTGGAGGGATAATTACACAAGACAAAGGGCATGACCAAAAAATCATAGTGGCCCTCATGAGTTCAAAATGCAGTCTTAGGAATGTCTGCCTCGTTTATACGTATATGGTGGTAGCCAGAATGAATATCAAATTTAGTAAAGAACTGGGCACCACTCAATTCATCCAAGAGGTCATCAATGACAAGAATGGGAAATGTGTCTTTGATGGTGAGTTTGTTGAGGGTGTGAATGATCCAGATTATGTTAAGAATAGAATTAAAGTAGAGAAATTACAATGAAATACTCATGAAAAATGCTAGAAACGGAGAAATAAAACAATACTTGATTTCTATTAATGAAAGAATAAAGAGACTGCAAAAATAAAGAGTGCAAGACTCACTAGAATGGTGGCAAATTTATATCTGAGAAGAGATGTGAAAACTATGCTCATTCACAAGAATATTATTACAATGAGGCTCTGAAGGCCTTTTTATGTTAAACAAGAATTCCAAAGCCCTATACATCCAAAAACCTAACCCTAGGAGATGAAACACCAAAAGTCATGTGGGTCCCATTAAGGTAAGTTAGTACATTAACTTCCTAAGGTCATAAATTTTGCATACGATCTCCATTTTAGGAACGTGATAGCACATTGGAAAGGTGTTTTTGAGAAATATTCATTACACCGTAAAACTTTGACTCTGTCTATAATTTGACTGTGGAGAGAAAAAATAACACTGTTGAGGTCCCAAAACGGCCCTAGAAGTACATCGAGATGTGATGACAAGAAAACATAAAAAATAATCCATTTGGATTAGGTGGGAGGACACCAATATCCACCTGGAAGATGTGTAGGGCTCCAAATAGCCCCGAAAGTGTAGAACCCATAATTACAAAGATGTATAGAAGAATGTCTTGAACTAAAAATTAGCAAAAGGAGCCAGTTGGAATATGTGGGTGGCCACCAATATCCACCTGGATCAATCCTCCCCCCTTAGGATGCAATGGTATCCATTGCGTTGAGTGCCCAGGGAAGAGGGGAAAGCATGTTCTGAATCTGAATCTTGGTGAGTTGCGTGCTTTGATGGAGAAGTTGTGTTTCTTGGTCTGTGGAAGACTTTCACAAACCAGTTGTTGGCGGGGTTGAATATTATCCACCAACTTGTTGTCTCTGGGTTTGACAGGGAATTGTGTAGGAACAATTATAGGTGAAGAAACAATATCCTTTTTCTCTTTGAAAATCTTTTTTCGATGGATAGAAGGTGTTGAGGCTGCAATGGTTGTAGCAGTCTTCTGTGCATCCTTTGAATATACTGTGAATAGGATGAATTTTTTAGTATGAGAGATTACCTTGCGACACTGTTTTGGTGTAACAGTAGTCAGAACTAACTCTGGTATCCAATAGAGCTGACCTCCCAGAGTAATAATGACACTATGGGGTCTAGAATCATAGACAACATGACATCTCCACATATATGGTTGACCCAATACCACATCACAGATATAAAGAGGGGAAACATCACACACTACCTCATCCTTGAAGGGATGGATGCCATAGGACAGGTGACACTACTGGCTGACACAAAGACCATGTCCCTGATGAAGCCACCTAATGTTGTATGGATACGGGTGTGGTGTTGTAGACAAACCCAACTATTTGACAGCCTTAGCTAAGATGAGGTTCTTCTGGTTGTCGTTATCAACAATGAAATGCAATGGGGTCCCATTCACCCACATCTGAGAATGGAATAGGCACTCCCCCTCTTCAGGATCTACTGATTCTTTTGGTTGAATTATTTTTGTCGTGATAGTAGCAGTGGGATCTGCATCGATTGTCTTTTTTCAATATTTTTTGGATTGGATTTTGAATTAGGGTTTGGCTCCGTGTCTTTGACCCTGACCACCAATGAATATTTTGAGAGACATTCACCGGGTGATGTGCCAGGGTATTTTGTGGAAGTTAGACAACTTCCCAGTGTCATTATTTTTCTTCCCTCTACCCTTTTTTTCCTTTGTCTTAGACTAGTTTTATAGAGGCTATTGGTTAGGGTCGTCTTTACCATGCTTTGGTTGTTGAAAATTTGCAGACCCAAATTCTCCTTTGTTCTGGTGCCTAAATTTTTGCTTGATTTTGACAGCATATCGATAGGCAAATCCCAATGATGAGATGTTTAGGAAATCCATTTCAGTTTGGATGTACCTATGAAGACCCCCACGATATTTCATAACCATATGTCGCTAGGAGTCCTTGATACCCAGCTTTGTGCACAAGGTATGGAAAGTATTTACTGGTCTCTTCTCTTGTCACAGTGTGGTCCATCTCGGCATCTCTTATCTTGCCACAGTCTGGTCCATCTCATGTACTGGTCTTCATAGTTATCAACAGGATAGTACTGTTCTTTGACCACATCCAAAAAAAAATCCCAAGTGGGCTCGATCCCATATATTCTAGATTTCTCTGTGGAATTTTTCTCCTAGTAAGTTTCCCACCAATGTTTGACATGGGGGAGAACCTTGAGGAGTGCGAAGGTGATATTTTACTTGTCGGAAAATTTTTGAATAGAGAAATAACCATCTAATAGATTTAATCATTTTTCTATGGCATTCGCATCGATCTCACCTTCAAATATGGGAATACCAAAATTAACTTGTACCTTGAAGGGAGAGGTTTCTCAAAAATGAACGCTTGATGAAGATGTGTCCATTGCTATCGGCAAACATTGAAGAATGTGTGCAAAATTCTCCATCATTTCGTCACTCTGTCGCGCGAGAGCTTGCTCAAGCAACATGTTAATAGAATCTTCTTCTCCAACATTTTTATTTTCTGCTGCCATCGATGGTTTCTTGGGTGTGTAAGAGTGATTTTACTCAAGAGAGACAAACTCGAGACCCAACTGGCTATACTTGAACCTTGTCGAGGACATGCATTGAAAAACGATCAAGAGCAACCTGCTCTGATACCACTGATCTAGATTATGTTCAGAACTAAATGAAAATAGGGAAATTACAATGAAATACTCATGAAAATTTCCATAAATAGGTAAATACAACAATACTTAATTTCTATTAATGAAATAATTGTAAAGAGACTGTAAAATACAGAGTGTATGACTCACTAGAATGGTGGAAGCTTTATCTCTGAGTAGAGATGTGACAGTTGCGCTCATTCAAAATAAGATGATTACAATGAGTCTCTGACGACCTTTTTATGTTAAACAGGAATTCCAAAACCCTAGACATCTAAAAACCTAACCCTAGGAGATGAAACGACAAAAGTCATGTTGGCCCTGTTTGGCTAAGTTAGTATATTAACTTCCTAGGGTCGTAAATTTTGCATATGATATCCTTTTTAGGCGAGTGATAGCCCATTGGAAACGTATTTTCAAGAAATATGCATTACAACATCAAAATTTGACTCCATATATAGTTTGACTGTGGCAAGCCAAAATAACATTATTTAGGGCCCCAAAATGGCCCTGGAAGTACATTAGGATGTGTTGACGTGAAAACATACAAAATAAGACATTTGGATTAGTTGGGAGGTCACCAGTATCCACTTGGAAGATGTGTAGGGCTCCACATAGCCCCATAAGTGTAGAACCCATAATTAAAAAGAAGTATAGAAGAACGTGTTGAACTAAAAACTAGCAAAAAGGGCCCGTTGGAACAGGTGGGTGGCCACCAATATCGACCTAGATCAGTGAAAGTCAGGACACGTTAGAAAAGAGCCTTATTTCTTAAGGAGCATAACCAAATGAGAAGAGTAGGGGATTGTACTAGGACGGATAACACCTGTGGTGAGAAATTCTTGAACAATTTTCTCCATTTCATTTTTCTGGGAAAGGGATAACGATGGGGATGAATATTGGGAGGAAGGATGTTGAGGACAAGAGGAATGGAATGATCATGAAAACCATGGGAAGGAGGAAGTCTCTGGGGAGTGGAAAAAACAACTTGATGTTTGGAGAGGATGGATTGGAGGTCCTACGACACATAGGGTGTCTTAGTGGCTTGAATGCCATGGAGTTGTGCAATAATGCCAAAATGACCTTTTTTGAGGATATTTTTCATGCGATGAGAACCAATGATCTCTGGGGAACCATCGATGATTCCTTGGAACTTATATTGTTGGCCCTCTTGGTTGAATTGCATGGTTAATTCCTTAAAATACATGAGAATGGGAACCATAGTCCTTATCCGTTGTGCACCCAACAAAATGTCACAACCAACCATGTCGATAACAAACATATGATATTTCATGTGTCATTGACCAATTTGGAGATGCACATTTTCACAAATCCCCCCACATTTCATGGACCCACCATTGGAAATCATGATTATAAAATTATTGATGACACATATATAGAAATTAGTTTCTTGGGTAATGTGAAGATGAATAAAATTATGGGTGCTTATCAACAAAGATGATGACCTTCCAATGCTTAATGTAACCAATTAACTTGATATTTTGGGGAGTAGAGAACCCATTGAGAGCATTCAGGGAAATGACTAGTTCAACTATGGGAGGGTCAAAGGGTGGGGTCATGTCTGTGGGTTCAGATGACTTGGCCACAGGTGGGGCCTCGACATCGTCTTTTGAAACATCCTCAGAGATGGCCATAAAAGGACTTTGTTCCTTACACTTATGCACAGGAAAATATTTGTCATCACAATTATAACAAAGGCCTTTGAGTTGACATTCATCCATTTATTCCCTGGTCAATTTCTAGATCTTTAGTGGAGTAGAAGAAGGAGCGAGAGTGATTGGTTTAGTGAGAGGAATAAAGGAGGGTTTTCGAGTTTGAGAAGAGACAACCTGTTAGGCTTCCTTATCTCTTTTAGTAGCTTCCACCCAACTCTGAGGCCGAGCCATGAGGACATGGGCACAAATCTCATCCTTGAGGCCACTAATAAAACATTCTTGAAAAAAAGCATTAGACATGCCCTTTGTATGGAAAGACAATCGATCAAAAGAGGATATTAAGTCTTCCATTGTACTTGATTGTTTCAAAATTTTCAAATGACCTAAATGGTTGGTGTCAATTTCAAATTGTTTATAAATCTCTGCCACAAATTGTGTCCAAGCGACATACCCTTGGCATAAATTTTTTCTCCATTGCCACCATTTCCAATGTTCTTTATCTAGATGGATAACACCATACCAAAGCTTGGCCAACTCATTTGTAATTCCATACAAATAGAAATAATGTTCCATTTGATTTACCCATCCAGTGGGATTTGAGCCATCAAATTTGTTCACATCCACATGCAGAAGGTGTAGGTCATGCTGAAATTGATGGGACTGAAAAGTCTGGGAATTAGAGGAAGTTTCACCTTCAGAGTGAAAAGGTGGATCAAAGGATGGAAGATCTATAGGGATATTCATCTTGGTGCAAATCATTGTAGTGAAGGATTCAAGCTAGGTAGCAAAAGATGCAAGCTGGGTAGCGAGGTACTGTTTGATGGGTTCCATTTTTGTGTCGATGGAGGAATGCATGTTTTTATTGATGGTGGAAAAATTGGCACTGATCTGCCTCACTTCTTACTGGGTTTTTGTGAAATTAGAGGACAAGGTATTGAAGCAAGCTTTCAAGTCTTGGCTATGGGTGTGGGCCATGATGAAGAGGGAAAAGGAAAAGGGGTGGGTGGGACCACACAAAAAATGGGGTATGTGTGAAGTGTATCACGATGATCAGGGTGATGAGGGGAATCTATTTGGGTAAGGCCTAAATAAAGGTGTTGGAAGGGGGTCGGGTCCACGAGAAACAATTTTTTCTAACAACTGATAGGTATGACTATGATAAGGGCAAAGAGAGGAATCCAATGGAATAGGGATCAAATAATAGTGCCAACAAGATCCAAACTTGTTTTTTTTACTCCTACAAAGTTATACTCTGATATGAAGAATACTGCAGTGTTGAAATGCCCAAATTGTTAACAGGAAGAAATGTGTAGTAATTTTGCAACCCGAATGCAGGAGGCACAATTGCACGGAAATAGATATTGTCTATTCTATTTTTGTTTCCTTCCCAAGGGTTAGTGTATGTAGGGTGTCTATAGGCAAGGATTTTCCCTGTGCTATGGCTCTCTGATATACGTGTGGGGTCAAACAGTAGTACTTGACCCAATATCTCAAGGCACCAACTAAGGAGACTAGACTATGCCCTTAAACGTACTACCCGACTACCTAGGTACTAGAGAGTATCTTCCTTAGTGTTGTTTTCGGTGGCACTATAGCAATCAGGCAGTCAATCAGTTTATCTATGGAGGGATTCAGGAGATCCAGTTTGATCGATATACATGTGTTGTCTAATGCGCCACCACTCGAAGGGGTACCATGAACATGGGTTACAAGGGTGGCCAACAGATGTATGCTTAAGTACCACTTGTATTTCCTACATGTATGACTCCCCAACTGTGGGTTTATGCATGTAATGACATATGTTTGTAGCTTTAAGTCATCGAAATACATCTCTAACTTGAAAAAATCAACCCACAATTTTCTGCCAAGGAAAGTGCTTTGATACCACTTGTAGTATTCCAAATATAAAATAGTATGCATAGCATAAATATTTTATCTAGAAATGGAAAAACAACAATGATATAACTAGAACAATACCATAATTATACCAAAATAACACTAGAAAGAACACCTTGATTAGTGATAGCAATGTTCACTTTCCTATTCAAGGGGGAAACCTCCGTCAAAGTAGAGCTCTATTACAATAATATCCAAGACAAAACTTCTCATACCCTCTACTTCTATTTATACTAAATATGTCTATCCAAAAGAACAATCTAGAGGAAGAACCTTCTAGAAGCGGAAACTTCTATTTGGTCTTCTTACATTTGACTTATTCTTCCTTATTTCTAGGCCTTATTAATATTGGCCTTTATTACATGGAAATATATTATTCTACCTACGTGAGGGGTTAGGAAGGTTAGGTCCCTAAAAATATCTCTATTATGTTTCAATGTTAATAAGTATTTTATTTTTTTGTTCAATTTTCTAAATATTGCACCTTTTAGTTCATATATTCAAGCAACACATTTTTAAAAGATAGTTCATATAATTGACTAATATGTGATTTTAGAATGTTATTTAAAATAAATTAAAATATGATTTATAATCATCATAGTGATCCTTCTCTAATATAATACCACCATTTTGAATTTTTATAATGTTTTGAGTGAATACTCTACTCATCATTAAAATATTTATAATTAACTTTGAAAAATAAAAGAGAGTAAACTTGTCACTTGAAATATATAGGTTCAAGAATAAAATTGATTGTTATAATTTAGAAAAAATATTAAAATATAAAATAAGGAGGACTTGGTCAAATAAAAAGAAAAAAAAAATTAGGAAGATTTTGTCAAAATTAATATGGACAAATTAATAAAATTACATAATAAAAAAATAGTACAATTCTAGAATGAAAAAGAGGTTGAAAAGGGAAAAATTTCATGAGGAAGAAGTTACATCAAATAATGAAATAATAAAATAGATTTGTTTTAAAAAAATTGAAAAAATATTAAAAGTAAAACAATAACATATTAAAGGGACAAGTAAAAAATTAAAATGATAAATAATAATTTTATACCATTGCAAAATTTTAGGAAATAAATAAATTAATTAATGATAATGATAGATGTAAAGGAGAAACAAGTTTAATTATAAGTCATGAAGATACTTAAAATAAGGGTTAAAGGAGGATAAATAAATATGTTAGGGACCTAACCTCCCTAACCCCTCACATAGCTAGAATAATATATTTTCCATGTAATAAAGGCTGACATTAGTTAATGAGGTCTGTTTAACAAATGTGAACAAGTCAATGTAAGAAGACCTAATAAAAGCTTCCGCTTCTAGAAATATCTTCCTCTAGAATGTACTTTAGAAGATAAAATTAGTATAAATAAGAGTAGGAGGCATGATAAGTCTTTTTCTTGAGAATTATCGTAATAGATCTATGCTTTGCTGGAGGATTCCTCCTCGAAGATGCAAGTGAAAATTGATTTGTTTGAATAAAGGTATTATTTATGGTGTTTCTTTTCTTAATATTTAGTTGTTTCATTTATATCCGTTGAATATTCTTGTTTATACATGCTATATTACATTTGGTAACTTACAAGTGGTATCCGAGCACTTTTCTTGGAAGGAATTGTGGGTAATTTTTTTTTCCAAGGTAGAGATGTGTACTGCAGACATCTTTAAAGCACAAAGATTTGTCGTTTAGTGGGTAAAACTGTGGCAGGGAAGACTACATGTAGCTGATACATGTAGTTTCATAGGGTTGCCTACAAACCAAAGTTTCCCCCTTGTTAGAAACGTCTGTAACCCCTATTGGTACCCATCGAGTAGTACTGCATCAAACTGAATCTGTACATGACCATCACTCCCACGTATCGAAAGGTATATTAGGAGTTCCCTAGGTCTCCTGAAACCAACTCTAGATCAACCGAATGACCTCCTAATTTCAATAGTGCCACCGATAACAACACTCGATAAGATATTCTCTGGTACTTGAGTAATCAGGTAGTAAGACCAAGGGTACGATTAAGCCTCTTTAGTTGATGCCCTCAGATATTGGTCCGAGTACTACTCTACGACACCATATGTATATCAGAGCTATAACATAGGGAGAACCCTTTTCCATAGGCACCCTACAAACCCTAACCTAGGGGGAACATACCAGACAAGGAACATAAATGATATTTTGACTGCGCAACCTTGCCTTCTACATTTTGGTTGCAAAATTACTATACATTTTTTTCTATTAAGAATTTGGGCATTTTGACACTACAATATTATTCAGGTTGGAGTACAACTCCGCAGGATTAAATAGAGTATAGTTGATCCAGGTGGATATCGGTTGTTACTCACCTTTCCAACTGGCTCAAAATAGTTTTTTGGCAATTTACTATTTTTAGCAGTTTTTTGGGTCCTGAAACTTCTGGAGCCATTTTCAAACCCTAAATAATGTTTTTTGGGAAAACGGGGAGAAACATGGAATTTCCTTCGACGTTTCTCACACAAAAGTTGTAGTCCTCGGATAGATATTTTTAACGAGGTATTGAGCACGTCAAACGAGGTCCACATGACTTTTGGCACTTCATCTCCTAGGGTTAGGTTTTTGGATGTCTAGGGTTTTTGACATTCATGTTTATTGTAAAGAGGCCTTCAGAGAGACCCATCACAGTGGTACCTATAATTTTTAAGCCTTTTTTTTTCATGGACCTGACCCCCTTCCCAACACTCTTATTTGCAACCCATCCCATTGGACCCCCCTTATTAATCTGATCATTGTGGCACCTATCACTTATAATCCTTTTTTTTTTTTTCTGTGGTCCCACCCACCCTTCCCGACACCCTTATTTGAAACCTATCCCATTGAATTCCTCTTTTCACCATGATCACCATCATATATATCATTTATCCATATTTTTCCATGGAACCACTTCCCCTTCTTGGCCCCACTCATTCTCAAATGGCCACCACTCGCAACCAAGAAATGATTCATCCGCAAGAAGAATCCAAAAAACACCAAGAGAACATCTAGAGAGTGACTTCAGAAATTG
>ML785231.1:373304-386012 GCA_009831015.1 Picea engelmannii | reverse complement strand
AATATTAAGATTGTTCATGACAATGAAATATGTTGAATTTTCATCCTCACATTCAAAGGGTGAATTAAATCCTAGTTTAGGACATTGCTAGTAAAATTAATTCATAGCGGGAAACAATTTATGGAAGTGTTTATTTCTGCCCATGAAGATTATGCCTTTGATAAAATCTTTAATGAACTTGCAGAAATCTGAAAGCTTCGAAATGAATATGTGGATGATTTCTTTAGAAGAGTCACACAAATTTATTGCATATTTCCTGAAAAGGAAGAATCCTCATGCCAAGAAATATTCAATTGGTTTTCATATCTTATATCTATTTTTGAAGAGTGTGATTTGAATGATCAAACCATCTCTCATTCAAAAGAATTAGATCTGGTCACAAAAGATGATCTCTTACCAACACTCTAGTACAATTGTAAGGGAATCCTTATCAGAAATATTAGACCCCTTAACATTGGAGTGTGAACCATGTATCATCTCCCATTTATAAAATATCTCCATTGGTCTTTGGTGAATCCCTCAATGAAGAAATCTTGTCATCTTCAGAAATTGAAGAAATCTTTTCATCTTCAGAATATGAAGATCTTCATGCACTGTATACAAATTTGTTCGTTGATACTCATCCACATGAGCAACCATCTATTTATCATGCAACACACTCTTCACATTACTCTTTTGGTAATGAAACATTGAAGGATGTACTAGATAAGGAAGAGTGCCCAACCTTGATTGATCAAACAGTCATTCTTAACAACGCTTCATCCGGGATGTATCACCTTCGTTGGCATGTTTCCAACTATATAAACACTCATACTTAACAACGCTTCATCCGGAATGTATCACCTTCGTTGGCATGTTTCCAACTATATATTCAAATGAAAGTTTCTGGCAGTTCTCCTGTTAAATAAGATCACTCCGAAATGTTTGATTAAACCTCGCTGAAATTAGATCCAAAACATGATCGACTTAATCAATGTTTTCCTTTTCTCCGCTTAAGAAGAATTGAACATGCTTACCTCACCATCAAGATGCAGCTACCAGGGAATTGACATGGCGACGAGCCTGCATCTAGAAGTGTTAAAAGCATCAGCGCCGATACACTATCGAATTATCGAGAACAGAACCGACGCAGTAGAATCTTGCAAGCAATTTTCTTTTTGGCTCCTGTGCAGATGGCTATGCTTTATGATAAGTAACGGGCCAGTCTCTCGAAAGATCAATATGAACAACGTTAAAGACACGATTTTAGGGTTTGTTTAGTAAATTAACAAACCCTATTTAACCTGGAAACTAAATATTTAACCTTGGCATTATTCGCATGGCATTTTCAGAGCACTCAAAGGTCGTACGATCCTGAAATCGCGCGCAAAAGAGAAATAACCCTCCTTTATTTTAAAACGAATCTTGCTGCGGTTTGAAGAGCCTATTCTGATGTAATTTCAAAGCAATGTTGAGAATGACAACTAGAGATTGAACTGAGATATATTTCATGAGACGAAGGGAAGCCAGACCTATGAGACTGTTGAGAAACCACTCATGGCTATCCGGATCAAGGAGTGTTCTCACGTTTTGTAATGAAGAACCCCTAATTTGCAGCGAATATATGTTTTAGGTTTTTAGTTTATGGCTCATGCCATTGCCGCCATGAATCACTGACCAAAATCGAAGCAAAGAGCCCGGCGGCTACTCAAAGAGGTCACACCAACGATCAAGCGACACTCTGGCTGAAAGGCATGATAAGCTCTTAAAAAATCGTAACCCTAAGTCGAGCTAAGGGTCCGACTCTTCAAGATTTATGTTGTAAAGACAACTTGAATAAGCCCTTTTGCTATACATTACCAGCCATCCAGGAGGCACGTCGGAAAATTTAATAACAACTTCGCCGAGGCAGGTCGACAAAGTTAATAAGAACTTTGTCGAGGAAAATCAGAGGCATTAAGATCAAGTATGCCAACCACATAGGCGAATTTGATGGAAAGATTGTCGTGGTTCATCTAGCATTCGTTACAAAAGAACAAACAATGGCACGTTTAGTCTAAACGTTTTACTCTTACTTTTGCCCCCAAAAATTAGACGAATCAAACCCAGGGGCGGCTCATTCTCACAAAAAGGAAATGGCTAAAACCTTATCTCGAGACCGCCTACATCTGGACCTTTGAATCATTCTACAGAAGCCATGGAGATTAAATTGGAAACTCAATTATGACAGTATGTCATTCACCAGCAAGGATCGATGTTCAAATAGGCGTGGCATGAGAAAAACATCGATGTACCAACTGGAGACAGGACTTGGAACTTGCAAGACCTACAAAGTTAGTGACAAAGGATTCTCGCTATGCAAAGCTACAACTAAGGATGAAAAAGAGGCAACAACAATAGCTGGACCAGTGACAAAGGAGCAACAAAAGTAATCAGATTCAAATGATCGGAATCAAATGATTGATGACAATCAATTCCCTAATGTCTGAATTAGGTATCACGAGAGTTGAGGTGCACTACAACCGAGATCTACTATGGCCCACTAGCCCTAGGGCATGACCAGCCATTCAAGAAGACCTCTTTTGGGGCATTCGTCAAACCAAAGGACATGACCAATCATTCAAGAAGACCTCCTTTGGATTTGAAAGAAGTCTTCCATACATCTGTTTGTTCTATTGGGACTTCGTGGTAGTCAGAATTTATATCAATCTTGTTGAAGTACTTGGCTCCCTTGAGATGGTCAAGAAGGCCATCAATTGAGTGAGTTGGGTACTAGTTCAGGGCCCTATAATCAATGCAGAGTCACAAAGTCCCATATTTCTTCTACATAAGTACAATTGGGCTTCCACAGGGTGAGGAGCTTGGTCATATGTTATCCTTTTTGAGAAACTCTTAGATTTGGCACTTGATTTCTTCATTTTCCATAAGAGAACGATGATAGATTGGCCCATTGGGTAGAGGTGCACCAGGGTCAGATCGATTGAATGCTTGACCTCACAGTGCAGAGGTACCCAATGGGTGAGGAGAATATGTCTTTTTAGTCCTTCAAAACATTGTCCACCTACTTCTTCTATGAGAAGAGGAGACGCCCCATGCTGAGGCCATGGATGTGGCCACAAACTTATGTTCCCTTTCATAGTGAATCATAAAGAAGATGAATTTTCTGGTCTGGGAGATGAGCTTACTTCATTACTTAGCATAGATCAAAGAAATGGAGGTAGGCGGAGCTACCTTTGGTATCATGTACAATTTTTTTCCCTAAGTAATAAAACATTGCGAGGTCTAGACTCATACATAACATGACGTTTCCACAAGTAAGGTTGGCCATATTCGGTTGACCTAAAAGAATATCACAAAATTCAAGGGGGAAATATCAAAAAATACCTCATCCTTGAAGGGATTGAAGCCATAGAGAAAGTGACACTATTGGCTAACATGAAGATCTCTCTCTTGGCAGAGCCACTTGATGGAGGATGCATATGTGGTGTTTTCAGTAGGTCCAATTGATTTTCAACCACTTCTAGTATGAGGTTCTTTTGACTTCCTCTATTGATAATGAATTTCAACGAAGTACCCTTCACCCACATTTGTGAGTAGAAAAGGTGCTCACCTTCCTCTGGTTCTTTGGGTTCACTTGGCTAGACCTTGGTGATAGCGACGGTAGCACTAGGTTCCACATTAATGATCCACTTCCCCTTCTATGGTTATGACTCTTATTGGAAGCCAACATCTGACTATGAGGATTTCAGCTTGAACACCAATGATTGCTTCGAGCAACATTCATCAATGTTATGCTAGGGAATTTTATGGAATTCACACCACTTTCAAGTGTCTTTCTTCATCTTCTCATTACCCTTATTTGTTGGAGGCTTGGAATGGTTTTCCTACGATGGTCCATCCTTGCTCTGCCATTTGTTCTACAGGTTGGGGATACCTTTGCCCTACTTCTGCTATGAGGAATTCACAGATCCAAACTCTCGTTTCTTCTGTTTAAATTTTTGCTCGATTTTGATGGCATATCGATAATCCACACCCAATCATGAGATGTATAGAAACTCCATTGCTATATGGATTTATTGATGCATACTTGCACGGTACTTGAGAATCATGTGTCATTCAAAGTCTTTGATACCCATCTTGGTGTGCAAGTTATGGAATACATTTGTGAACTCTGGCATTGTTTGGTCCCTTTCATGCCGTAGTGTGGTCCATTTTGTATATTGGTCATCATGTCTTCCAATAGGGTAATATCGTTCCTTAATAACATCCCTAAAAGAAACACAAGTGGGTACGACTGCAAACAATGAATATTCCTCTGAGGCCTTTTGCTCATAGTAAGTATCCAAGAAATCCTTGACATGGGGGACAACCTTAAGGAGTGCAAAGGTGATATTTTCTCTCTTGGAAATTTTATGGACATAAAAGACCCTTCGAGTGGTTTCGACCATTTATCTAGAGTAGATTCATCTATCTACCCTTCAAATACAAGAATATAAAAACTAACTTTTACCTTGAAGGGGGCGACACCTCCAAAGTGGCTTCTTAACGAAGATGCATCGATTGTTGGTAGTGGTTGAAGGATCTGAGAAAAATTATCCATCATATCATTCCTTTGTCACACGAGGTATTCCTCGAGCAACAATTTAAATAGGATCTCCTGGTCCATCGTCTTTGTTTTCTTCTTCCATGGGAGGTTGTTAGAGTCGGCGAGGATGGTCCTGCAAAGGATCAAATAGTTTGAGTCCCAACTCCTTATACCTTGATCTTGTTGGGGACATGCAGAGAGAAATATATAAAGAGCACACTGCTCTGATACCATTGATCTAGATTTAGAAATGCAATGAAATGAAATAAAGAGTTATAAAAAAACATAGAGATACAATGAAACTTGACTTCTATTAGTAAATGAAATGTGTTGAATTAAAAAATGTAGAATGAAACAAACTTATAAAATGTAGAATGAAACAAACTTGCTCGAACATTGGTAGCTTATCTTTGAGAAGAGATGTGATGGCTACATGCATTCGCCAGAGCGCATTACAATGAGGACGAAAGGAATTTTTCTCATAAAGAAGTAATGAGAAAACCCTAAACATCCAAAAACCTAACCCTAGGAGATGAAACACCAAAAGGCTTGTGGGCCATAATGGGGTTAGTTGGTATGCCAGCTTCCCACGGTCATAACGATTGCATACAATATTAATTTGGTGCACTCGATAGCCCATTGGAAAGATCTAGCTGAGGAGTACACATTTTTCTTGGCCCAGATGACGCCTTTAGCTATTTTCTAGGCACTATCATCCCCATAAAAATATGCTTAGGGACTCAAAACAAGCCCATAAGTTTAGAACCCAAAAAAGTCTATTAAAACTACCAAAATGAAAAATTGTGCTTTCAACCAGTGGAATAAGTGGGTAGACATCGATATCCACCTAGATCACATGATCGGGTTCACAAGAAGACCTCCTTTGGACTTGAAAGAAGTCCTCCATACATCTGTTTGTTTTATTGGGACTTGTTGGTAGTCAGAATTTATATCAATCTTGTTGAAGTACTTGGCTCCCTTGAGCTGGTCAAGAAGGCCATCAATTCAATGAGTTGGATATTAGTTCTTGTCTGTGATTTTGTTTAGAGCCCTATAATCAATGCAGAGTCACAAAGTCCCATATCTCTTCTACATAAGTACAATTGGGCTTCCACAGGGTGAGGAGCTTGGTCATATGTTATCCTTTTTGAGAAAATCTTAGATTTGGCACTTGATTTCTTCATTTTCCCTAAGAGAACGATGATAGATTGGCCCATTGGGTAGAGGTGCACCAGGGTCAGATCAATTGAATGCTTGACCTCACAGTGCAAAGGTTCCCAATGGGTGAGGAGAATGTGTCTTTTTAGTCCTCCAAAAAATTGTCCACCTACTTCTTCTATGAGAAGAGGAGACGCCCTATGTGGAGGCCATGGATGTGGCGACAAAATTTTGTTCCCTTTGAGTGCGAATCATAAAGAAGATGAATTTTATGGTCTGGGAGATGAGCTTACTGCATTACTTAACATAGATCAAAGAAATGGAGGTAGGCGGAGCTACCTTTGGTATCATGTACAATCGTCTGCCCTAAGTAATAAAACATCGTGAGGTCTAGACTCATACATAACATGACGTTTCCACAAGTAAGGTTGGCCATACTCGGTTGGCCTAAAATAATATCACAAAATTCAAGGGGGAAATATCACAAAATACCTCATCCTTGAAGGGATTGAAGCCATAGAGAAAGTGACACTATTGGATGACATGAAGATCTCTCTCTTGGCGGAGCCACCTAATGGTGTAAGGATGCATATGTGGTGTTTTCAGTAGGTCCAACTGATTTTCGACCTCTTCTGGTATGAGGTTCTTTTGACTTCCTCTATTGATAATGAAGTGCAATGAAGTATCCTTCACCCACATTTGCGAGTGGAAAAGGTGCTCACCTTCCTTTGGTTCTTTGGGTTCACTTGGCTAGACCTTGGTGGTAGCGACGGAAGCACTAGGTTCCACATTAATGATCCACTTTCCCTTGTATGGTTCTGATCCACTACCAACAATGGAACCAATGTTGTAATCTAGGGAATTGTATATAGATGTTACAAGTAGCACTTCGCACAGACAACAATATACTAACATAAAGTCACACACACAAAGAAGAGAAGAGGAGAGAACACAAAGTAATGGGGAGACCAAAAATAAGCGCTTTATTATTATTATATCAACAACTGACAATCCAACTTCTCTATTACATGGATGCACATATTTATACTCATGATTATGTTATAAGGTATTTTTAACTATCTAACTACCTGGTTCGATCGACCAAATTACTTACTTGATTACATTCTCTGTTGACTATCATTTTGGTCTACTCAATTATCAGGTCTAGTCAACAGAGTTGAATAACCCCTCCAATAGTATCAAAGCTTGATCACCTTGGATACAAAATGTTAGGGACAAGTTTTTTTATTATCTAATATTGGTTTGAGTGGGAGCTTGCACAAAAATAAATCTTGTTGCAAGAAAATGAAGAGCATGTCTAGATTAGAAATGAAGAAGATTGATGGCACTAAATTTGAACTATGGAATCTCAATATGGAGGATATTCTTGTAGATAGAGGTACATGGGTATCATGATCTAGAACTAAACTTGTTTGTATGAAATATGAAGAGTGGGTGGTGTTGGAGAGAAATGAAAGAAGTCTTATTAGGATCTATTTGGTCAATTTGGTGTCTTTGAACATTTTTGAAGAAAAAACCACATAAACTCTTTGGAATAAGTTAGGGGATTTATGGTAGGATAAATCCCTTGTTGATAAAAAAATTTCTTTGGAAATTTGTTTTCTCATTGAGAATGGGTGATGGTGATTTTATATTTGAGAACCCAAATGAATTTAATACTATTGTGACCTAGTTGATGTGATTTGGGGTGAATATGGATGAGGAGCATCATTGTATGCCACTTTTGTGTTCCTTCCCAAATTCATGGTTCAACTTGGTAATGACCATTGGAAGCATTGTAAAGGCCTTGGTGCTTGGTGAAGCCGTGGATAATTTACTCCTAGAGGAGGTGAAGTAAAAATCTTATAAATACACCATTGATGCCTTGTATATTCATGGGAGATAAAAGGAGAAAATAAAGAAGATACAAAAGAGTAGATCCAAAGCCATAATAGACATAAGTCTCCTGTAAATTTCAAGAAAAAATATTGGAATTACAGAAAGGTTGGGAATTTCAAACTATACTACAAGGAAGAGAAAAAGAAGAATAATAAGGAAAATAATTACTATGATGATGACTCTGAAATATAATCTCAAGATGATGGAGGATATGCCTTTGTTGCATATTTGTCAACACATGTAGGCCAGAGTGAGAGGTTGATAGACTCTGTCTCTTCCTTCCATATGACTTCCCATCAACATTGGTTTTTAGTGTAGGAGAAATACATTGGTGGGGTAGTATACCTTGGTTATGAATCTCCTCTTGGCACAGTTGGCCATGGTAGATTCTTGATTAGATTCCCTAATGGAAGAGTGAAGGGGATTAATGGATTTTTTCACATTATGGGTCTAGCATGAAATCTACTATCAATAAGAAAACTTAATGATGTGGGTGTGGATGTTGTTTTATCTGACAAAGGGTGCTATATGGTTCGAGGATATATGGTTCTTACTATTGGACAATTCATTTGGACAACTAGTTGTCATTGATGTCAACCCTTGGAGAGTGATCTTAGATATTGATGTTATCCCTTGGAGAAGTATGGAAGCCCTAGATATGTGGAGGAGATCATTGGATAGTGGGTTGTCATGTTATAGGAATACCATTGATATTGACACATTTTTAAGGTATACACTTGTTATGGTACATATCATAATACATGTTGACGTACATGGTTGATGTGCATGGTTTGGCACATGATATGGTGACATGTTGATAGGTTGTGGTGACATGGTATGGTGAAATGGTTGACATCTACAATGATGTTATATCAGTCTAGTGACATGGATAGTGGCAGGTTGATGTGGTAGTGATAGGGTTTTCTATATTTATATTTCAGGGAGGTTGGATGGGGCAAGGAAAGGGGGTTGTAGCCTCCTTCTATTTGGAGCCAGAAAATTAGGGAGTTGGATATTCCTTCAGGTTGAAGCCTGCAAATAGGGGGTTGTATCCTCCTTCCATTTGTAGCTAGAGAAATAGGAAGTTGGTGCTTCCAATGAATGTACTCTTTGACAAATAATAAAAACATTATGGGAGCAGTTTAACCACTGGAAGGTAGATCATGGAAAGAATTGATATGTATAAGATGGAAGTACCATAGTTCAATGGTCAAAATGGTTTGAAATATGAAATATGGAGCAACATAATGAAAGGATTTCTACATGCACATCGATGTGATATTCGATCAGTTGAGATAGGGTACACAACTACAAAGAATCCTTCGAAGACTGCAACCAAGAAGGAATTGAAAAGGAACAATTTATCATGAAAGGATTACCTGATTTAGTAAAAACCAAATTGGGACAATGTGCATCAACCAAACAAATTAGGGACATCCTACTATATCTTTACGCAAGGCAAGGAACAAAATAAAATGAAGCAGGTGACAACTTAGATAATAAAGAAGTCAACATATGGGAATATTTTTTCTTTAATTGTGAAGAAGTAAGACATATTGAAATTGAATTCCCTTATTTGAAGATTGCAAGTGAAGAGAAAGAAAAACTGAATGAAATATAAGACAATCCTGATATTGAAAAAGACAATAATCATGAAGCATAATTCATTCGACAAGAAATAAAACTTGAAGAAGAAATCATCTCCTTGAAGATCCAACTTAAAGAGGAAAAGAAAATGGAATAAGTCATGAAGAATCAAATGATGAAGAAAGAATAAGAGGTTGAAAAACTTGAAGAATAAGTTGTCATGTTGAGAGTAAAAGTTGTCAAGCTCAGTAAAACATTGAAGAAGAATCCACATCATCAGCAAAGAAAGTTGAAGATAAATGTCATAGGTTACCAGAAAGGAAGAATGAAGAAAAGGTTAATAGTTATGCAGAATAGGATCGTCGATATGTCTTTGTTTCATATTTTTCAACACATTGCAAGCGAGAGTGTGAGGTTGATAGACTCTGGCTCTTCCTTCCATATGATTTCCCATCATCATTGGCTTTCGGTGTATGAGAAATACAATGGTGGGGTAGTATACCTTGGTGATGAATCTCCTCTTGGAATAGTTGGCCATGGTAGAGTCTTGTTAAGATTCCATAATGGAAGAGTCAAGGGGATTATTAGATTTTTTCACATTATGGGTTTGTTATGGAATCTACTATCAATAAGAAAACTTAATGATGTGGGTGTGCATGTTGTTTTCTCTAAAAAAAGGTGTTATATGGTTCGAGGAGATATGGTTCTTACTATTGGAAAATTGGTTTGGATAGTTGGTTGTCATTGATGTCAACCCTTGGAGAAGTATGGAAGCCCTAGAGATGTGGAATATATCATTGGATAGTGGGTTTTCGTGTTATAGGTATACCATTGATATTGACACATGGTTAAGGTATACATTTTTTATGGTGCAGATTATATTACAGGTTGACATACATGGTTGATGTACATGTTTGGTTTACATGGTTGGTGTACATGGTTGATGTGCATGGTTTGGAACATGGTATGGTGACAGGTTCATAGTGACAGTGATGATATATCGGTCCAGTGACATGGGCAGTGACAAATTGATGTGGTAGTGACAGGGTTTTCTACATTTATATTTCAGGGCGGTTAGGTGGGGAAATGAAAGGGGTTGTAGCCTCATTTTGGTTGGAGCCAGAAAATTAGGGAGTTGGACCCTCCTTTAGGTTGTAGCCTGTAAATAGGGGTTTGGATCCTCCTTCATGTTGTAGCTGGAGAAATAGGAAGTTGGTGCTTCCAATGAATGTACTCTTTGACAAATAAGAAAAGCATTATGTGGTTTTTTCCTGCATTGGGTTTCCACGTAAAACTTCAGTGTACTTTGTTTATGTGTTGTTTATGCATTGATTTATGGTATTGATGCTATATTGAATATTTATATTGTGGTTAAAGAAATAAAAGTGCTAATACTGATTCAACACCCCCCTCAGTTTTCCAACAATTGGTATCATATACAATCCTTCTGGAAGCAGTTTAACCACTTAAAGGTGGATCATGGAAAGGAATGATATGTATAAGATGGAAGTACCATATTTCAATGGTCAAAATGTGATGCAACCCCCCTCTCCTCCTGGAGTTTTGCAACCTCCTGGTCTCTAGATATTTCCTTCTCCTAATTCAGATCGACTCTTCGGGCTCCTGATTAAACCCAAAAAATTATACACAGACCCCTTTCTTTCCTTTAGGTGCAGGTCATGTGGTACCTGTGACCCCCTATCTACGCATTCTGGTTGCTCTTCATTTTGTGGACGCTAGTCTCTTTTCACTAGCCCCTTCCTTCATATGCCCCTAGGCTATGACCTTGTAGAAATATGTGATTGTGGGCATGGGAAAGAGTGGTTTGAGACCAACCCTCTTTTTTCCCCGCAATTCACCTCAAAGTGCCATATATCCCTTTTTAAAAACTGTGCTTAAAATTGTGTGCCACTCAGAGAAAATTAACGTCTGAGCATGTTCTAGCCATGTAATCCTTCCCATTAAAGTCCACACTCCTTCAATCCCCAAAATGCTATATGATCGTCAATCTCCTGATCTTGATGGTATATCTGAGTTGATGCTTCAGATCTACCTGTTAAGCCCTAATGTTGGCTCATTACCCCTTAATTGGGGCATATTATATTAGTAATGTTATTTTATTTATGTCGGCTTTAGGCCATTAATTGTAATTATACCTCCTAGTCTCCTATATATACCAAGGAGACATTTTCATTTTGAATCATCTCATACTTGAACATTTAAGTGGGGTAAAAGGAGGTTTCCCCCTTGAAGAGGCTTATTATCTGAAATTATCTCTGTTTCAACGCGTTGAGTACTTTTCCTGAGGTTTTTCCATGCTATATTGATGTTTGGTTCTTAACATATGGTATCAGAGCTCAAGGTCTTGGGGTTTCGCTGCTACATCTAAGACATCGTGGAATTTTCGCTATAACTTTTTTTCTACAATGTTTCAGAAGGAACCATTTGGAGGGTTTTTAGTAGACAGATCAAGGTACGTTTGTTTCAAAAGTCAACTACTGAGGCCTTATACTTTCGGAGATACATCCTGTACAAGATAGGGTTCTGGAATCATCCTGAAATGAGTCATTGTGGAATTTTTGCTATAATTTTTTTTTTGTAACCTTTCAGACCCTAAAATATGGAGGCCATTTATAGAAATTAGTAAAATATCTGTGGTAAAACGTGCAACTTCAGGTTCATTTTAAATTTGTATATAGACCTTGTGTAAGATAGGGTATCTGACTAGTCCTATTGACTAGTCTCAAGAAGGTGTTCTAGGTAAAACAAGCATAACTTCTTTCTAGAGTATCCAAATTGAGTGGGATTGGTTGCATTGGATCATGGATAGTCTGTAGTATTTTGGGTGTGAGTTTCAGAATTTGATATCAATTATTTTTTGCGGGGCATTCTATACAAGTGAGATCTCCTGGAAAGGACAAAAATCGGCAAGTTGTGAGGAAGTTACCGTAAATTCCACTTGGAAAATCCAATTTTGATCAGACCTGTGGCATTGCAGAGAAGAAATATCAGAGAACTACCTAAAAGAAATTTTCATACCCAGAAGGGCCGAAACTTGGGAGATAGAACATAATATATATTGTCTAGTAGAACCACCTCAAAATCAAGACTCAAAAGTGATATTTGGCCAACATGCCACCCAAAAAGGGACCTTCTACACCAAATAAGCCTCCATAAAATCCTAATTGGACTCTTGATGAAGGTGAAGAAATGCATAGGGACATAAATGATTTACAAAAGAAGACAGTAACTAAAGATGAACTACAAGAGATGATGGATTCAATGGAAGCTAAGTTGGATACTAAGATGGATTCAATGGAAGATCAGTTGATGGATTCAATGGAAGCTAAGTTGGAAACTAAGATGGATGGATTAAAAGGGGAGATCATAGAAGTAATGAGAAATTTTGTAATAGAGAAGACACCCAAAAGTGAAAATGCATCCCATGAAATTCATGATGAGGACACAAGGAAGGTGAATCAAGAATGGAGAAACTCCAA
>ML785231.1:349373-359952 GCA_009831015.1 Picea engelmannii | reverse complement strand
CAATGGTTCAAATGGTTACCCTTGGCAGAATGGTGGTATAACACTTCCTTTCACACTGCAACAAAAATGACACCATTTATGGCACTTTATGGATACCACCCTCCTTCCATCACTTCTTCTATAAAAGAAAAATCTAAGGTTCAGGCAGTGGAAGATTACATCAAGAATCAACAACAAATTCTCCAAATCTTAAAGGACAACCTGACCATGGCACAAAATCGCATGAAACAACAAGCAGATCAACATCGTAGTGAAAGAAGTTTTGAAGTAGGGGATTGGGTGTTTTTAAGACTACAGCCATACAAACAGATGTCCCTCAAGCAAGCCAAGAAGGATAATAAATTATCACCAAAGTACTATGGACCTTATAAGGTGTTGCAAAAGATTGGTACTATGACATACAAATTGGAGCTACCTGCATCTTCACGAGTACACCCAGTTTTCCATGTTTCATGCTTAAAGAAGGTTATAGGTGACAAGATCCTAGTTCAAACTATATTGCCAGAACTTGACGAGGAAGGAAAAATCATAATGGAGCCTAAAGCCATCACTGACACAAGAATTCGCCACCTAAGGAATAGATCCATTTCAGAGTATCTCATTAAATGGAGGAAACTATCGACTAAAGATTCCACTTGGGAAGATGAGTCTTTTATACAGAAGCATTCAAAGTTACTCAAGCATTGCCGACAACACTTGTCTCAAGGGGAGGGGCATGTTAAGCCCTAATGTTGGCTCATTACCCCTTAATTGGGGCATATTATATTAGTAATGTTATTTTATTTATGTCGGCTTTAGGCCATTAATTTTAATTATACCTCCTAGTCTCCTATATATACCAAGGAGACATTTTCATTTTGAATCATCTTGTACTTGAACATTTAGGTGGGGTAAAAGGAGGTTTCCCCCTCGAAGAGGCTTATTATCTGAAATTATCTCTATTTCAAGGCGTTGAGTACTTTTCCTGAGGTTTTTCCATGCTATATTGATGTTTGGTTCTTAACACTACCCCTTTCAGATCAACGACTGCGATCTCTTCGCTATTTCGGGATTCACAGTTTTAGAATCTCAAAACTCACTTTCCTCCATACTCAAAACTTTCAGAGTTAATGATATGTTGCCACTTGTCTCCCTGAACCTATGGCTAGGATCTCCTCCACAGATCCAGCCTTCGAGAACCTCAGTTGTCAAAACCCTCATCACTGCTGACTGGTTATCTTTAGGAGTGGAATATCTGCTAACACGTACTCTCCCCAATCAACAACTGTGCTCCCACTTTGGGACTTTGGCCTCCTCAACCAGATCAACGACCCTATGACTCCCTTCTTGATCAATGAGCAAGATCTTCTCTAGGTATTTGGAATTTTCCTCTTCTGTTTTCTTCTGGAGCTTTGGATCTGGTGCCATGTGTACATATTCACATCAATGGTTCTTGCTGATTCAGATTTACAGACTTTGGAGATCTCAAATTTCAAACCTCTGGAGTTTCTTAATCCATTGACATGTGGCCACCCTGGATCAATGATTGTGATCCCTTCAAATCTTCCCTGATCTGACGATTATGAATTACTTCAGGCTTTACCCGAAGTTCACAGATTTACGCCATGTCTCCTCTAGATCAGATGACCTAAATTCACTTCAGGACTTTACCCAAAGTTCTCAGATCTACGCCACGTGTCTTTTGGATCCCATGGTCCAGATTCACTTTGAGTCTTTGGTTTTCGACAATATCATTTCTCAAATTGAAACCCCACTACAATTTACTCGAAGCTCATGATCTATTGACAAGTGTCCCCGTGTAGATCGACGACTCCTAAATCTTCAACTATTCAAGCTTCGGGTATTTCAACCTTTCACCTTTTTCCTTCCTCTCGATCTCATGACCAATCAACACGTACCCTTCTGGATCTAATGGTCTAGAATCACTTCGGATCTCCGGTTCTTCACACTTCAAGAAGCTCAAGATGTTTCAAGCCTACCTCCTCTTGAACTTACGATATCTAATAGCTTAAATTCACTTTGGAAATATGACGCACGAGACTTTCTTCGGGTGATATGACAACTCAGATCTACTTCGGCTTATCAAATGGTTGAGATTCTACTTCGGGGTTCCGAATCTTCGACCTTCAGCAACCTCAATCCTCAAAATTTGATCAGTCTTTCTGCGTACACAAGGGTTAAAACCTATGCACTTCACCTTTATTAGATGGTTGTCGATCCTTTGCGCTCATATCTAACGATTTAGATCTCTTTCCTCCTCTATGCTTCCTTATGTCATTGGACATTGATCTAACAGGCCAAGATCCTTACCACAACCAATCCGATGGTTTTTGTCGTTCCTCCTCTTGAAATTTTGACTTCTTCCCACTTGGAAGATTAATTCAGTGTTCAAAGGTCTCAACCTTTGAAATTTATCCTGCAAACCAGACTATCTTGGGTCTCGGTTACACTCTTACAAACGTTATCCCTCCTGATATTTCAGACTTGGAATAAGTTCGTCTCCTATGCACTCTTTGCGTTATACCTTCTGAGCTTGATCTCCTAAAATATTTCGATCTCCCACACACTCCTTGCATTTCTGGGATTTTGTCAAACTCAGATCCGAAGGATTTATTAGAAATAAATTCTTCTCGCCCTCCTAACATTCTCCTTTATCGATGCACACCTTGTTGAGCTCCTCTTTACAAAGTATTCAGAATCTTTGTTACTCTCTTAACTCAACACATAGTTCTTTTTGTGCACCCCTTGCACTTCTGTTGATGAAGGTTCAACGATATCTCTCTCGAGCTTTCATGAGGTTAACTCACCTTTGTCAACGCACTCCTTCCGGACAACGTGCACTCCTTGCACTCAAAACTCAAAGACGAGAAATGATTGAAACTCATACAATAGTTCACTAGTTCATACATTTAAAACATGAATGACATGTAAAAGCATAACAATGAACATAAATACATAAACACACCATGTGTAGGAAAAAATATTTTTCTATTATCTATGTGTGTCTATATAGATGTTTACAAAAATTGGACTGTAACAGAGTCCCAGTTCTCTCGAGCTCTCCTAATCTAACTCTATCCCGAGTTCTACTTCTAAGACCTTCTAACACCTTCTCTCTTAATCTCTCTATGTCTCATCTTTTCGAAAGAGGGATCTATGAGCTTATCCTCTTCACCGCCTTAGTGCTATCACTATCTCAGTTACGACACCATACTTCTATGGCTTCATTCCATAAATGTTGATCCAGACATGACTATGCCCAAGAACTGCTACAAGCAACCATTTAAGGTACAAAGGAATGGCTCAGTTCTTACATCCTTATAACACAAAATCTGTATATAATCATATTTCGAATTAAAAAATGGGAGGGTTAATGCCTCTCCCTCTCTGAAATGCGTGTCGATGTGAAGGAATGCTAGAGCTTTACTGAGGTGGAGCGATGCTCCTATGTCATACTCCGCTACTGGGAAAATCATGACCCCTTGCTCATGAAATCCTCTTCTCCAGTGCTAAAATCCTCCTGGATCCCAAACTCTCCCTTGGATTTGTCCTCTTGCTCCTCTCCAGCTATATTTTTGTTGCTGCTATGGAAAGATCTATTATGTTCATCTCCCCTTTGCTGACTGCTTCTGCTGAACTCAACATCATCTTCCTGATCTTCTCTATCATCCTATCCAGCTGCTCCATTGGATGGCTCTTCTTATGTAGTATTCTATGCTACAACTCTTCCTTTACTTCAATGGGTAGATCAACTCGATCCCCCTTATGATTTTCTCCATATCTTGTGGCCTTATCTTGCTACCCTGCTGTAGAATCCAATTATGCAGTCTCTTCTTGACTGACCTATTGCTCAGTCACCTCCTTTGACACATTTTCTTCTATCAGTTCTCCTACTGGCATATTTCCATCTTCCTCTAATTGCTCTCCTGGTTGGTACGCTCCTCCATCTGTCTCCAAATTAGCCCGTTGGATATGCCTACTTCTCTCCAGGGTTTCCAGTTCCTCATGCAGCTCAACAAAGTTTATGATTTCTATTTCCTCTTTTGTTATAGGCTCCAGTGCCGCAGTCAATCCTGTTCAGCTTCCTGGCTGAAAATTTTGAGAAATTCTGCCGAATGTTCTTCTCTTGAAATTTCCATGACTGTCTTCTGGAAGCCATCTACTGGTTCTGGATTGTCCAACCAATCCTCCAACATCCTCAATTCTATATCCCATTGAGTGATAATTTCAATTGTGTGCTCCTCTTCTTCTTCCCCTTGGGAAAATTCTGATATATGCTCCTTCATCGTGATAGTCATTGTTGGTTGTCCTTCCTGTGTTGTTGCACGGGAACCTTCACCGTGTGAACTGGCCTTCACTTGGCTATGTGGAAAGAATTATTTTATCCCTCCAATAATCAAAATTCTCCTCTGATCTTCTTCTCTGATAGTGGAAGTTCCTATCTTCTCATAATATTCATTCATATGGTCTTCAACCCCACATGAGTCTTCACCTATCAACACTCCTTGTTGACCTGAACCCACTTCTGAGGTCCTGAGACTTTTTGACAATCTCATTTCTTTCAACCTACCCACCGACAATTTGGGACTTCTCTTTTTCCCACCTAACAATATATGAGATCAATTGACCCCATCTCATTACCCACTTGGTGAATTGAACTTTCAACACTATTCCTTTGGCAATATATGAAACCTTCCACTGATCTCTTTCCATTTCCCACATGGAAACTTGAAAGTCCATTTCTTCCCACCTGGTAGTTTATGAGATCTTCATCTGATCTCACCTCCTCCTCATCACTGAGGTGTCTCCCAATTTCTAGTTCACATATGTGAATATGTTCCTCTGTGTCACTAAGGTTTTCAACATGCCTCAACCACCTTCTCAACTCTTCTTGCTGCTTTTTGGCCAACAAATTTTGAACATGCCATTTTTCCTTCCTATTCAGAGGACATTCGTCCCTCCAGTGTACCTTTGCCTCTTGTTGCATCTCCAATGCTAGCTATTCCATCCTTGTTCTTATCTCATTGAGCTCCATATCCATCTTTGGATTGCATTTCTTCTTGCAACCTTCTCTTCAACCATGCTCAAGGCCTTCAGTAGCCATTTCCACCTTCTACCTGCCCTCTTAGCAATCATATGGGTCACTCTACATCCGATATCATCTCCATCTTCTGTCACATCTCACCTGGATGTATAATTTTTTTCTACTTATATGCACATGCAACAACTTTATCACATAACATTAATACCCTAATTCCTTTCACCTTCTTCTTGTCTATTGTCTGCAAGAAAAATTCATTCTTCTGATACCACTTTATGTCATCAAATTATGTCCTTTTCCTACAAATATCATTTATGTTCTCTGATACCACCTGATGCATCCCCCCTCTCCTCCTAGAGTTATGCAACCTCTCGGTCTCTAGATATTTCCTTCTCCTGAGTTGGATCGACTCTTCGAGCTCCTGATTGAACCCAACAAACTCTACACATGCCCCTTTCTTTCCTTTAAGTCTAGGTCCTGTGGTACCTGCGACCCCCTCTTTAGCACTCTGGGTGGTCTTCACTTTATGGGTGCTAGTCTCTTTTCACTATCCCCTTCCTTCATATGGCCCTCGGATATGACCTTGCAAAAATATGTGATTGTGGGCACAGGCAAGAGTGGTTTGAGACCAACCCGATTTTCACCCTGCAATTCACCTCAAAGCGCCACAATTCCATTTGTTAAAACCGTGGTTGAAATTGTGGCCCACTCATGGAAACTTAATGTCTGAGCATGTTTTGGCCCCATAATCCTTCCTGTTAAAGTCCACACACCCTCAATCCCCGAAATTCTATGGGACCGTTGATCTCCCAATATTGACGACATATTTGAGCTGACTCTTCCTTCCAAATCAATGGTTGTAATCTCTTCTCTATTCCAGGCTTTAGGGATTTAGAATCTCAAAACTTGTTTTCCTCCGTACTCCAATATTTCGGATTTAATGATCTGTTGCCACTTGTCTCCCTGATCCTATGGCTAGGATCTCCTCCGTGGATCCGGCCTTTGGGAGCCTCAGTTCTGAAAACCCTCATCACCGTTGACTGGTTATCTTCTAGAGTGGAAGATATGATGAGACATACTCTCCCCAATCAATGGTTGTGCTCCCACTTAGGGACTTTGGCCTCCTCAACTAGATCAATGGTCCTACAACTCCCTTTTCGATCAATGATCAAGATCTTCTCCCGGTCTTCAGAGTTTTCCTCCTCTGTTTTCTTCTGGAGATTTGGATCTGGTGCCATGTGTACATATTCACATCGACAGTTCTCGTTGATTCATATTTTCGGACTTTGGAGATCTCAAATATCAAACTGATGGAGTTTCTTAATCCATTGATGTGTGTCCACCCTGGATAAATGGTTGTGATCCCTTCGCGTCTTCCCTAATATGATGACTATGAATTACTTCGGACCTTACTCGAAGTTCAAATATTTATGCCACGTCTCCTCTAGATCGGACGACCCAGATTCACATCGAGACTTTACCCAGAGTGCTCAGATCTATGCTATGTGTCTTCTAGATATGATGGTCTAGATTCACTTCGGGTCTTCGAGTTTCGGAAATCTCAGTTCTTAAACTGAAACCCCACTACAATTTACCTAGAGCTCATGATCTATTTAAAAGTGTCCTCGTGCATATCGACGACTCTCATCTCTTCGACTATTCAGGCTTAGGGTATTTCAACCTTTCACCTTTTTCCTTCCTCTGGATCTCACAACGCACCGACATGTACCATTTTGGATCTAACGGTGTAGAATTGCTTCAGATCTTCGATCCTTCATGCTTCGAGAACCTGAAGTTTCAATCTTTCCTTGGCTTGAGCTTACAGTATCTGACGACTCATATTCACTTTGGTAATCTGACACTCGAGATTTTCTTCGGGTGATATGACGACTCAGATTTTCTTCAGCTAATCAAATGGTTGAGATTCTACTTCAGCGTTCTGGCTCTTCGACCTTCGGCAACCTTATTCCTCAAACTTTGACCAACCTTTCTATGTACACAAGGGTTAAAACCCATGCACTTCACCTTGATGAGACGATTGTCGGTTTCACTCAGATCTAACAATTTAGATATGTTTCCTCCTCTACGCTTCCTTATGTCACTGGATGTTGATATAATGGTCTAGGTTCCTTCCCATAACCAATCTAATGCCTACTGTTGCTCCTCCTCCGGATATTTTTACTTCTTCCAAATTGGAAGATTAAGTCAGTGTTCAAAGGTCTCGACCTTTGAACTTTCTCCTACAAATCCAACAATCTTGGGTCTCACTTACACTCTTTTAAATGTTATCCCTCCTGATCTTTTGGACTTGGAACAAGTTCATCTCCTATTCACTCTTTGCGTCATCCCTTCTGAGCTTGATCTCCTTGAAGATTTCGATCTCCCATGCACTCCTTGCATTTCTGGGATTTCATCAAACTCGGATCCAAAGGATTTATTGAAAATAAATTCTCCTCTCCCTCCTGGTTTTCTCCTTTCTTGAAGCACACCTTGCAAAGCTCCTCTTTATAGAGTATTCAAGATCTTTGTTACTCTTTAAACTCAACACAAAGTTCTTTCTATGCACCCCTTGCACTTATGCTGATGAAGGTTCAATGATATCTCTCCTGATCTTTCATGAGGTTAACTCACCTATGTCAATGTACTCCTTGCAAACAATGTCCACTCCTTGCACTTGAAACTCAAAGACGATAAAAAATTGAAACTCATACAATACTTCACCAGTTCATACATTCAAAACATGAATGACATGTAAAATCATAACAATGAACACAAATACATAAAAATACCATGTGTAGGAAAAACTACTTTTCTATTATCTCTATGTGTCTATACAGATGTTTACAAAAAATGGACTATAACAGAGTCCCAGTTCTCTCAAGCTCTCCTAATCTAACTCTATCTCAAGTTCTTCTTCTAAGACCTTCTCTCTTAAGCTCTATGTCTCTCATCTTTTCAAAAGAAGGCTCTACAAGCTTATCCTCTTCACCGCCTTAGTGTTATCACTATCTTAGTTATGACACCATACTTCTACGACTTCATTCCATAAATTTTGATCCAGACCTGACTATGAGCTAGAACTGCTACAAGAAACCATTTAAGGTAACCCTATCCACTACCTATACAAAGGCAATGCTCAGTTCTTACATCCTTACAACACAAAATTTGTATAGAATCATATTTTGAATTAAAAAATGGGAGGGTTAATGCCTGTCCCTCTATGAAATACACGTTGATGTGAAGGAATGTTGGCGCGTTGCTGAGGTGGAGGGATGCTTCCGCATCAAAATGACCTAAAATATGAAATATGGAGCAAGAGAATGAAATAATTTCTATAGGACATGGATGTGATATTTGGCGATCAACTGAGATAGGGTGCACAGCTACAAATAAGTCTCTGAAGACTACAACCAAGAAGGAATTGAAAAGGAACAACATGATAACAATGGATTTTATCATGAAAGGATTACCTAACTCAATTAGGACAGTGTGCATCAACCAAACAACTTTGGGACAACCTACAAGATCTTTACTTAAGGCAAGGAACAAAAGAAAATGAAGCATGTGACAACTCAAATGATAAAGAAGTCAACAAAGGTGAGTATTTTTTATTTAATTGTGAAGAAGTAGGACATCTTGAAATTGAATTCCCTTATTTGAATATTGGAAGTGATGAGAAACAAATGCCCAATGAAATAGAAGACAATCATGAGATTGAAAAGGAAACAAATCATGAAGCAGAATTCAGTCGACAAGAAAGAAAACTTGAAGAAGAAATCATCTCCTTGAAGATACAACTTGAAGAGGCAGAGAGAATGGAAGAAGTAATGAAGAATCAAATGATGAAGAAAGAAGAAGAGGTTGAGAAGCTTGAAGAATAGGTTTTCATGTTGAGAGTAAAAGTTATCAAGATTAGTAAAAACATTGAAGAAGCATTCACATCATCAAGAAAGAAAGTTGAAGAGAAATGTCATAGGTTACCAGAAAGGAAGAATGAAGAAAATGTTAATAGTTATGCAGAAGTACTTAAAGGAAGGAATCATAGTCAACATGAGTCCAAGAGGAAGTATACATTTTCAAGAAGACCATCTACTTTCAAATAACAAAGAATATTCAACTATAATCATGATTAGCCAAGGCATGAATTTAGAAGGAATACATCATAGAGAGGATCATATACTCCCAGGTATCAAATTTCCTTTTATGGTTACTATTTTTATTTTTCTAAATTTCAACATAAAGTTGTAGACTACAAAGCATATGGAAGAAATGTTTGAGAAATTAGTGCTTATGTGGCTCCTCGCAATATTGAATGTTACAAATTCCACAATTATGGTTACATAGCTTTAAATTGAAAAGGCGTGATAGAGCCATCCATGAAAGAAAACAATAATGTTGATTCACCACCCCCCCCCCCTTTTCTTATTTTTCCAACAATTGGTATCAGAGTCGATCCTTCTGGAAGCAATTTAACCAATGGAAGGTAGATAATGGAAAGCACTTATATGTATAATATGGAAGTACCATATTTGATGCGGGAGCATCTCTCCACGTCAGTCAGCCACGTCGAGAGCGTGCATTCAAAGCTGAAGAGAGGCACAACCTCATTTGAAATTTGAATTGAATGTAATTAAATGCTTAGGCTGGTGAGCCATAGAAGCAGTGCCTTTGTGTAGGCATTAGGTAGATCGGCTTTAATGCTAGATCGAGTGAGATCTAGATCCATATGCTGGACTAGACAACCATTTATTGTAATTGAATAGGGTAGGTAGGTTGGAGGGAAGAGATCGATGAGCCCCTCAGGTAAAAGAGATTTTGATATCTCATTTTGAAGTTGGAATGGTTGTAGATGAGCAGAGTTGAGGAGAGCTAGAGAGAGCTCGGGAACACCATTGTAAATACAGGCATTTGCCATTTTAATATAATGAGAAGTAGTTTTTCCTGCACATGTTCTATGTTATATGGATGTCTGTGTGTGTTCTTTATGTATGTTGTAGATGTATGTTAGGCATTTGCAGGAGTGTGTTTATTTCAGGGTGAAAGTCTTTGAGGTTTCATGCTAGGAGGGCATGACAGAGTACTGTGGTCTCTGAATACCGGTGCACTGAGGATGCACTTCTGAACACTTCGGGTTCAGACAAAGGCGTGCTGAGGCACAAGAGCTGTAGTCAAAAACTCAAGAGAAAGACCTCAAGGTTGCTGAATACCTTGGAGGCAACGCTGTGTATGAGAGACACAGTTGCAGACAGAATTCTGCTATGGATTCTGTAAAGGCTCTGCCAGGTGGGAATTGAGCAAGTGCATAGGTGAACAGGGGAAGAAGACAAAACAGTTGAACGTTCTATGGAAGGGAAAACTCTGCCAGGTGGGCATTGAGTTCGTGTGCATTCAGGCACAGAAGAGGAAAGAACTCTTTGAGTTCTATGAACTAAAGGAAGAATCCACTGAGGGATCTTCACTGGGTTGCTGAACACCCAGAAAGACTCAGCATGGAGTTGCTTGAGTAGAAGGATAGGCTCAGGAGGGTGAGCGCTTTTA
>ML785231.1:312460-335395 GCA_009831015.1 Picea engelmannii | reverse complement strand
AGTTTTGATTATAGCACTTCAAATTCATATGTTTCTTGATTCATATTTTTTATGGTTATTTTGATTGTGAATAGGGTTGGAGTTTGAAACAATTCCATCTTTCAAATATCATGGTGGTATTAGTTTTGATTATAGCACTTCAAGTTCATATGTTTCTTGATTCATAATTTTTATGGTTATTTTGACTGTGAATAGGGTTGGAGTTTGAAACAATTCCACCTTTCAAATATGATGGTGGTATTAGTTTTGATTATAGCACATCAAATTCATATGTTTCTTGATTCATATTTTTTATGGTTATTTTGACTGTGAATAGGGTTGGAGTTTGAAACAATTCCACCTTTCAAATATGATGGTGGTATTAGTTTTGATTATAGCACTTCAAATTCATATGTTTCTTGATTCATATTTTTATTTTCTGATTCAATCATGGAGAAAGCTTTGTTATTTGAACATTTGTATTATTATAAAGAGTAATTAATGGGGATTATTACATTACTATGTTTCATTCAATCAAATATCACATATTTTTTTACATGTTATGTTATTTTTTTTAATGTATTTTAATGTCCATTTTATTTTTAATTTCTCCTATGTTTAATGTCCCTGTTATTTTCAATGTTTAACTTATATGTTGTTTGAGTATTAATGTTTACTGTTAATGTTATTTATATATTTATGTTGTATTTATATTTATATAAATTTTTCAGTTTTGTATATATTTTATAATAATTGTATTTCTTGTATATCTTATAATAAGTATATTGTTTTAATGGTTAAGTATATGTCTTTCTAATAAAAGAGCATATCATGGGTTCAAATCCAAAGAAGTCATTTAGTCCACTAATAAGGGGGTCTCATGCACCAATTGAGTGTGTGACTTAACTGCAAACTTAAGATTAGATTTTTTTTTTTGTAAGTTAGAAATTATATTAAAGCCTGCTAAACAGTGAGAGTCACATATGTCATATTGTTCCAAGTGGCTGTGATAGATTTTCCCTAGTGGGAAACCAAAGATGCCATGCGGCCATTAAAATTCACGGTAACCATGCAAGACTTAAAAAATTGAAGTGATCCTGAAATGTACAAAACCAATTCTAAAATGCCACGCAAGGAGACACTATGTCCTGCTACACTATCCATACCAAGATACAAAAACTGATACAAGCTAAATCTATAAAATCCTAGGACTAAGATGTTGCACAGGGCATAAAACTTGTAAATTAAACTATCTGGATGTATGAACCCGAAGAAAAATTGAGTGAGAAGAGGCTATCCTGAGCTGGGGTCGAGCCTCTGCTCGTGCCTTTGGTCTTGTGTGGTTTCCCAACTTGGCGCACCTGTGTTCAAAATAGCTTGCCAAAGATCCTGTAGCAGAGATGTCATGTGTTCCTCACAACATTTCCTTTCTACTTCTTTGTGCTGCATTGCAGTGATGACGCTCATGACATCATCTATCACTCACTTGATGACATCCACAAATTTCATGAGAGCTTCTTTCCCAGTGTAGCGGGTGAAAATAGAAGGTGGCGGAGCTGGTGGAGGTAAATCAGAGGAGGAGGTGGGGGAGTTGGGAGAGGGAAGGGGAGAGGACAAAGAAGTGAAAGGGACAGACGAAGAGGAGGGGGGAGGAGGGGGAGGTGGAGGCAGAGGCTGGTTAGGGGGTGATAGGTCTTGTTTTGGCATGAAGCCCAGGGAGTTTCCCTAGTTGTCGATCCATTCAACTCAATAGAAATTGGGAGAAGACAAAGGAGGAAGACATGGAGAAGTGGCCTGGTTGGGAGAATTGTCCGGTGAGAAGACACGAGGAGAATTTGGGGGATTCTTTGGGATGGAGGTGTGTGCAGGGTCTAGAGGGAATCTTGGAAGATCCTTCCTACCTCGTCCTTACACACCTCTCCCTTTTGCAACACACCAGGTTTCCCCCCATTTTGAATTTCCTCGAATTTGCGGCATGAGGAAGAGCACCTGAGACCCAGGAAGGAAAGATAGAGTAATTTTATGCAAGGGGATGGAAGCAGACTAGAGCCAAGAGTCACCGTCATTCAAGAGAGGAGAGTAGGGCTCTGAGGGCCGAGAGGACCAAGAAAAATCAACCCAAAGAAAAAAACTGAATCAATTGCTGGTGGAGGCTAGGACTCGGAAAGCCAAGGGGTCGAATGAGCCATGGCATTCCCCATTGTTGGCCTGAATCCCTTGAACTTGGCAGGACGATGGGACTGGGCCTTTGACCAGCCCATAGCCTTAAATTCTCCCACGAATAGGAGTGCCATGCCATTAAAATGGATTGAAATAAAATGAATGTAGAGTTGTCAAGGCCATTGTATTAAAGGCATGGAGTAATGGTGGAGGTGGGTGTGGTGTGCGCCGACTCAAGGTGGCGAGAGACGTGGCCAAGTGTTTTCCCATCAGGACATCCATCCGTCATCTCTGATGTCACCCCATCTAGGGGTTAGTCCTTGTTGTGTGCCAAGTTTCTGCAAGCGATCACTATGGGGTGAGTAGAGGAAGAGGTTGGAGAAAATAAAAAGTCTCCTTCCTACAGATCTACCTCAAAGTTTGCCAACATGTCTGCTACTTGATTTTCTTTTCTTCGGACATGGGATGGAAGAATAACCCACTGAGGCTGAAGGATTGACTTTATTCTGATCAACCCATTCAAAAGTATCCATCTTGGGGATATATTCTCCATATATGCTCCATTTAGGAGATGAGTGAGGAGGTTGATGACTATCTGTGCATCATCTTCTGCTATAAGGAGATTTAGCCTCTGCTCTTTGGCCACTTGCAGACCTTTGAGAAATCCTCAAATTTCCATTACATTGTTGGTGTTATGGCCCAAGTTCCCTGCTAAGAGGTCGAGGATCTCCCATTTACTATTTCATATGACTGCCCCATATCCAGTCGGTCTTGGATTCCCCTTGGAGGCTCCATCGAAATTGTTTTTTTGATACCCAAATTGCGAAGCCTCCTAATGGGATGGGATAATATTGGAGGTGCTACCTGGGAGGGGGGATGAAAAAGAGGGGGAGAGATGGAGTTGCCAAGCCTTGAGGATGATGAGCTCATTAGTTAGGCAGATCTGGTCCTGATCCATCAATGGGTCCAATTTTATTGTTTCCTTTATGTTGGAGTGGATTTTAGCCCAAACGTCTTGCCAGCTTAGGGAGGAAGATTTGAATATTCCGTGATTCTTCTCTTTCCAAATCTACCAGAGTATGAAGCCCGGTAGAAACTGCCAAATTCTATTCAAGATGGGATATTGGAAAATTGAATCCCACCATTCCTTGAATGTTTTCCTGATACCGAGACAAATCTTTTCTGATGTTCTCATGATGTTGGTGCATTGGTCCCAAAGGTGTGAGTTGTAGGAGAAAATATTGAGAAGGTGGTTCTGAGCCTCTTCATCTTTACAACAAAGATGACACTAGGAGGGTCCTATAAAGCCTCTTTTCATCAGATTATCTTAGGTGAGGATACTATGGTTCGCCGCTAACCAGAGGAAGGTACTAATTTTTGGCCATAGCTTTTAACCCCATATTTTGTTCCAAACTACCTCTTTTGGGAGGGAGTTATGTTCTGCGCTGAAAAAATAAGCTTCTTGGAGGTTGTAGTTGCCAGTATTGGAGAGTATCCACCTTAGAATGTCCTCCCCTTATTGGTTGAATACTCTCCTAGAATTGAGATGATCTAGGAGTGGTTGGATATTTATCTCGAGAGGGATATACAACTATTCATGAGTTTTTTTCCAATTGTGCTAGGTGTCTTTGTTGTCTTCTTGAATCTAGAAGTAGACAACCTTTTGGAGACCCGCACCCATCGTGAAGGGAATGAAAGTACGTAGATTTGGTTCCTTGTCCAGGGCTAGAATTTGTTGCCAGGAGTTCCTCCAAAATAGGGTCGAGGTCCCTCCTTGCAGTTCCCAGAAAGCGTGATTTGTTACCAACCCCTTGTTTTTCCAGGCTGCATTCCAGATGAGAGATCCAGGGTGTTGACCATTACATCTGATTAGATATTTTTTTGGAATGGAAGAACTATACTTTTTCCTCTAGAGACACGCCCAGAGGTCTTGCGGCCTCTTTAACCATCTCCATCAAATTTTTGCACTGAGTACTTTATTGAGGATGGATGGATCTTTGAGACCAATCCCCCGACGTACTTTGGTCTGTATGTTTTCTACCAACTGACCAGATTCAATTTGCGTCCCTCTTTGGATCCCTGCCAAAGGAAATTCCTTTGAATATTTCTTAAAGTGCTGAGGATAAAGATTGGATATGCAAGCACTAAGAAGGCATATATTGGGAGGGCTTGAAGGACAGACTTAAGGAGGATGAGGTGACCAAGCAGATTAAGGGAGTGGAAGGTCCAAGAGGCCAAGTTTTTCCTGAAGTTTTAAAGAAGATCTTCCCAGGAAGTGTTTCTTAGTGGATTATCAATAAGGGGGAGGCCAAGATACTTGGAGGGGAGGACACTCTGGGTGAACCCCAAGAGTTGCGTAATGTGATTTTGGATCTGGATAGGAGTGTTGAAGAAAAATATTTAGGATTTAGAGAGGTTAAATTCCATGCCTGAAGCCTGACAAAAAAGGTTGATCACTGTATGAATTCAAAGAGCTTCACGAACTATGGGGATTCCCATTAACAAAATGTCATCCACGAACTAGCTATGAGAAATGGGTGGAGATATTCCATGGGGGGTGAGTCCTGAAAGGGAGTGATCACTGATGGTTTCTTTAATGGATCTATTCAACCCTTCCACCATTAAGATGAAGAGAAAGGGAAAAAGTGGATTCCCTTGTCTTATTCCTCTAGAGAGAGAGAAAGGCTCAGAAGGGATGCCATTGACTAAGATAGTGTAGTGTCCCCAAGGCCGAGCCCCACTGTAAACCAAGTTCTGAAAGGAATTGTGATTATGTTTTATAGGTTGGTGAGCCAAGTTCTTATAAGATGCAGACTTATGTGTTTGTTAGGCCAGGGAGCCTAAGTGTTGAAGGCTAGGAGTCTGTTGTTGTACTTGTATGTATGTAGAACATTTAATAAAATATAAACACCGCCAGGTGTAGATCGACCACGATGAATGAGTGAAGGGGGACTAAGCATCCACAGAGTGGGCAAGGAATTAGGGGCTGGAAGGTGGGAAAGGGGCTAAGTGTTGAGCCTGGGGGATAATCCTAGGGGGATTAAGCCTGGGAATAATATNTATTTTAATATTATTCCAAAAAGACATGTGCATTTTGTGTTTTATCCTAAGTTTTGGTAAGGGAGGACGTACAAGGGTGATGCGTGCTAGTGGAACACATGCAGTTCCATGGGTGACAAGTGTCAACCCTGACGCATGTGAATAAATGGCCAAGGTGAGACGTGAGAAAGGCTCCTCCTCCTCCATTCGACCCTCGGACTTCCAGAAGGTGAACTGGTCTGTCTCCTGCAGAGAAACCCTCGTGCATCCTCTGAACCGAAAAGGCATGTATCTATGTTGTTCTGGGATAGCCGGTACATCCCCTGTCTAAACAGTTCGAACCTGCGTTGACCCCTGCATGGATTATTTATCACGTATCCCCGACAACCAGAGCGTGATTCTATCCTCTGTTGGCGGATTGGGAAATAAGAAGTGACCTGCCATTGTTGAACCTGTTGGAAAGCCTGTGTCTATTTTCCCTGTGGGTTGTTGTGACCACGCAGTGCTGGACTGCGTGGGGTCTTGTTGGCCAGTGGTACAATGCTCTCTCCAGGTGAGAGAGGTGATTGAGGTTGGTAGAATAGGTTTTTGTTCTGTGAGCGAATCTCTCCAGGTGAGAGAGTGCGCAAAGGAAGGAGAGGACTCCTAGAAAGAACCCTGTAGCTGCCACAGAGCCCGTAGAATTTTGGTCCGGCCTGTTCCTGTAACCCAAGGAAAGGGAGATTAGCAGCCGAAGGACTATCTAGGTGACAGAGAGGGTGTATTCTCCTAGGGTGGAACATGCATGTGGGGAATGAGTGTCTGTGGGCAGTGAGCTTGGGAGGTTCCTGGGAGAGAATTCCTTCCTTGTGGTTGTGTGTTGTTTTCCCTGTAACCTCAGCTAGCCTAGTATTCCTTGTCTTGGGGTGGAGCTTAGTCCCATCTCGGGGGTGACCCACTGTTGAGCTGATGAGCAGTGTGGTCTAAGGATGGGAGGTTCGTGGAAGGCCTACACTTGGTTGGTGGAAACTACCATTGATAAAGATAAGTATCTGATTATGCTTTAATCATGTTTTGCATGATTGTGCTGCTTATGTATCATGTTTTCCTCTGTGTATATGAATTAATATGAAAAGATAATTGCTTGCTGATTATGGCAGTAATTCATATGAATACTCTATGTTGAATGTGTTTATTGTTTAAATGCACATGGGTTAAATAACATCTGTATGAGTTATGTACAAAGTGGTGTTATAGTCTTCTTTTAAGAGAGATTAAACCTTAGTAGCAGAAAAGGTGCGCTACAGTTTGGTATCAGAGCCAAGGTTTCGAAACTGAGCCTAGATGGGCCAGTGGAGCGGTCTTTGGACCGAGAATGCAAGTAGAAATTGGGTTTGGAAGGCCAATTTCGTACCCTGGTTTGCTCCAAAATGTCAAGGAGTTACTTGACGAGTTTTAAAGCTCAAGAGGTATATCAGCGTTATGAAACCGCAACCAGTGTGGTATGAGTCCACAAAGAGAGAGGTCTCCACACCAGTGGTGTAGGAGCTCTAGGATCTGTTCGGGAGGGAAGGCAAACCCTTGTGACCGTCAGATATGAAAAGTGTGCACGAGGTTTAAAGCCCTTTGGATATTGCACAGGAATGTGTAAATCGCGATACGCGAAATCCCGAATTAGTCAGGATCGTCCATCTCGAAGGGACAGGTGGCGATAATAAAGAGCCCATCGGCATTTTGCATATCTAAATATCGGGATATTGACATTCGTGAAATCGGGAGTCACGATGATAGGAGGTCGAGAATTTTCATGGTAAAAGTCTCGGGAACGATCCAATCCGTCCGTTTGTGGGGACACGTGGTGGAGATCGAGCAACCCATCGGTATATCAGCTAGCGGGGTTTTGAGTTGACATAGAACTTTGTCATCGGGGAATTGCAAGTTGCTAAATCCCGAGATTGGATCTGAGTCGTCCGTCAGTTGGAACACGTGGGCGAGATTGGGAGCCCATCGGCATATCGGGTTTGGCATTTCGTGAATCCTGAAGACAAGGCACCTAGAGCATTTGAAATCATGAAATAGCGAGAAGCAATGAGGACCATCCATTCTTGGGGACACGTGGCCGAGATCGAGGCATTATGGAAGGTTCCAGAAGGAGAGTCATCCATCGGGAAATCGGGGTTCGGGGAATTGTGAATCCTAAGGACATATGCGCTTCGGCATTGGAAAGTCCGAAACCCCGATAGGAGGTATGAATGTGGTCATATAAGGGGAGGTCGTGTGAACCACGAGTCTAGCCCAGAGGGCTAATGGGAGTTAGAGCGCATCGGCGTTTGGAATCCCAAAACCCCAAAAGGATCTGGACCATTAGATCTAGCTCATTGAGGATCATTGGATCACGTATAAGAAATAGTGTATCAGATTTTGGTGATAGGAGTGACAAGAGGTTGGGAGTCACTACGTAATGAAGTCCCGGGTACCGAAAACCCAAAAGTGCAGAGCCGAACGAGAGCTCAGAAAACCCATTGGAATCGAAATGTCTTTTGTTCTTGTTAGTATTAGTTATAAATGTTGTGGATTGTTCATGAAGTTTTGATGGCCTGACAAACTTCAAATTTAATTGCACAGTGCATGTGCAGAGTTCAACGGAGGTCAGGACTCTAGTTAACCAACGCCGAGTATGGAGTGGGGAAAGGTGTAGATTACCCCTGAAATAGAAGACGAACAGGAAGGAAAGGATGTTAACCTGGGAGTCGAAGGATCAAACTCCAATGGGCATGGAAAAGAGAAGGATAAGGAAGGACACATAATGAAAATCATTGAAGGATTGCAAAGAGAGGCTAAGGCTCGCTGAGCTAATAGCCGAAAGCTCATGAAAGTCAGGGATCGACAGGGTGAATTAAACTTAAAAAATTTTAAGACCCTGGAAAGAATAGAGAAGAAACTCGAGAAGGGAAGAGACTCAAGTACGATGGAGAGTCGCAAAACCCATGGGAGAAGAAGTAGGTCGAGGAGTGGTAGTCGACATCTTAGTCACTCCCAAAGACATTCTGACAGGGAGACACATAGTAGTTCAAGCCCGTCCCCTACCAGAAAACATAAAAAATATGGAAAGGAGGAATTGAAAGGGGAGATGAACAAAATTAAGACTCCAACATTCGATGGAGAACATAAGAAGGAGGAAGATGCCAAGACATGGTTGCTTGGCATGAAGAAATACTTCCAACTGCAGAATTATTTTTCCCATCTAGAAGGAAGAATTGCAATGTACCAACTGAAAGGAAAAGCATCCATGTGGTGGGATCAGTTTGTGCAGGTGCAACACATCAAAGAGAAAGAGGTCACTTGGAAGGAATTTAAGAGGTATTTCGAGAAGAAATGCCTGACTAAAAGATACTATGATAGAAATATGAAGGAGTTCTTCAAACTCAAGTTGGGAAGTATGACTATTGATGAGTATGAACGAAGTTTTCTGGAACTACTGAAGTATGTTCCATTCATCAAAGATGAGGCTGTCAAGATTCAGAGGTATCTGAGTGGACTACCACCTTCCATTGGTGACAAGATTCAATATGATGATCCTAAGACTATGGAAGAAACAATAAGAAGGGCGAAATGCTTATACAAACAACAAAGAGAAAAGCCTACCTTTCAGAAGGCTTGGGATGACCAGAAGAGGTTTAAGAAAGAACAGAGGAAGAAGGGAAACATGCCTCCCTTTTTCAAGAATGGCCCTAGGGAACAATCATCCTTTAGAGACCCCAGGAAAGTTGAAGGGAGTGAGCAGATGCCAAGGCCTCCACCTATGGAGTGTTGGGGTTGTAAGGGGAATCATAGGTACAGAGACTGCCCCTACAGAAAAGACAAAGCAAGAACTGTCCATACTGTTCAAAAAGATGAAACAGTGGAGGATATGGGAAGTAGAATGTTGAGAATCTACGCAACCCTTGAAAATAAGCAAGAAGAATTTCAATCTCACATGATTGAAGTGGAAGGTACGATCAACAACCGACCACTTGTTATTTTAATTGATTCAGGGGCTAGCCATAGTTATGTAGATCCTAGAGTGGTGGAAAGTTTGCATCTAACGAGGAGCAAACATGAGAAGTCTTGGTTAGTGCAGTTAGCCACAAGGACCAAGAGGAAGGTCACTGAATTGGTTAAGTCATGTTCAATGGACATGAAAGGAATGAGCACTAAGGATGAATTGAACATTCTACCTTTAGGCTCATACAATTGCTTAATTGGGATGGACTAGTTGGACCAGCACCATGCCCTTCTGGATTTCCATAACAAGAGGTTCATATGCCTGAACGAAGAGGGAAATTAGGTAACAGTCCAAGGAATTCCCAGAGCCATGGATGTGAGGGAAATATCAGCCATGCAGTTGAAGAAATGTTACCGGAAAGGCTGTCAATTATTTGCAGCTCGGGTGGAAGAAGTATCCCAAGATGTAGTATCGAATCTGGAAGACCACGAAGTACTCAAACAATTCAAGGACATATTTCAGGAGGTACCTGGACTACCTCTGAAGAGGGACATCGATTTTTCTATAAATTTGATGCCTGGAGCAGCTCCAGTTTCGAAGACTCCTTATAGAATGAGTACATCAGAGTTGAAAGACTTGCAATTGCAGCTCAAAGAGCTACTAAAGAAAGGTTACATTTGCCCCAGTGTGTCACCGTGGGGAGTCCCGGTCCTATTCGTGAATAAGAAAGATGGGACGTTGAGGCTATGCATTGATTTTCAACAGTTGAATAAGGTCACTATCAAGAACAAATATCCTCTACCAAGGCTTGATGATCTTTTTGATCAGTTGAAGGATGCGAAAATATTTTCGAAAATAGATCTCCAATTAGGATATCACCAAGTGAGAATAAAGGATGAGGACATCAACAAGACCGCCTTTAGAACAAGGTATGGTCATTATGAGTTCACAGTGGTGTCGTTTGGATTGTCCAACATGCCTGTTGTTTTCATGTGCTTAATGAATGGAGTGTTCAAAGATTATTTGGACAAGTTTTTCATAGTCTTCCTGGACGATATCTTGGTGTATTCCAAGACAGAGGAAGAACATGAACAACACCTGAGAATGGTGTTGCAGGTGTTGAGAGAACACCAGCTGTACGCAAAAATGAGCAACTACTCATTTTACCAAAGGCAGATCCATTACTTGGGACATATAATATCTGAAGAAGGGATCGTTGTGGATCCTGAAAAGGTACAGGCCATTCGAGAATGGCTAGTGCCAAGGAATGTAAGAAGTTAGATCTTTTATGGGTCTGGCAGGCTACTATAGGAGGTTTATAGCTGGATTCTCAAGGATAGCCCATTCTATCACTTCCTTGCAAAGGAAGGAGAAGAAGTTACAGTGGACTGAAGAATGTGAGAGCAGCTTCCAGCGATTGAAGCAGCTACTAACCAGTGCTCCAATCCTGAAGATTGCAGATCCAAATAAGGATTATGTAGTGTGCACAGATGCATGTAAGGAGGGGCTGGGTGGAGTTATTAGCCAAGAGGGATTTGTAATTTTTTATGAGTCCCAAAAGTTGAAGGAGCATGAGAAGAATTATGCCACTCACGATTTGGAACTGGCAGCAATCGTCCACGCCTTGAGGAAATGGAGACATTACCTCATGGGCAAGAGATTTGAGTTGAGAACGGACCGTAACGGTCTGAAGTATTTATTTGATCAGCCGACCTTAAATGCCAGGCAAATCAGATGGCTGGAGTTTATGTGCGAATATGAATTTGATATCAAGCATATCAAAGGGAAAGAAAATAAGGTGGCTGATGCACTCAACAGAAAAGTGCACAAATTACATGCTATAGCCATTAGTATGTACCAGACTGAGATGAAAGATAGAATTTTGGAAGCTGCAAATGCTGATTTGCAGTACAAAAATCTTGTAGCAAAGCTATAGCAGCATGAGAGACCACATACCAAGGAAAGCTACACCTTGGGAACTAATGGTTTACTTCTGTATAAAAATAGAGTGTATGTACCCAATGTCCGAGAATTGAAGCTGGCAATTCTAAAATAGATGCATAACGTGGCTTATGCTGGACATCCTGGATATCAGAAGACTATGGCAGCAGTCAAAGGCCATTATTTTGGCCAGGTTTGAAGAAAGAAATCGTTGAATACATCGCTAGATGTATGGAGTGACAAAAGGTTAAGGCTGAGCATAGACACCCAACAGAGTTGCTTCAGCCTTTACCTATTCCTGAATGGAAATGGGACATGGTAACAATGGATTTTATCACCGGACTACCTAGAACAAGAAAGAAACATGATTCAATCATGGTGGTGGTGGACAAACTTACTAAAGCTGCCCATTTTATTCCACTGAAAACCACCCATAGGGCAGCAGATGTTGTTGATATCTTCTTAAAAGAAGTTGCACGCTTGCATGGAATTCCTAAGACAATTGTGTCTGATAGGGACCCGAAATTCACTTCAAATTTCTGGAAAGGACTGTTCAAAGGATTCGGAATGAATTTGAACTTTAGTACAACATATCATCCTGAGTCTGATGAACAGACAGAGAGAGTGAACAGAGTGATAGAAGACATGCTGAGAATGTATGTGATGGATAAACCATCAAGGTGGGAAGACTACCTGCATTTGGTAGAATTCGCCTACAATAATGGGTGTCATGCATCATTGAAGATGAGCCCATTCGAAGCACTTTATGGAAGAAAGTGAAACACTCTAGTGAGCTGGGATAATCCAGCTGACAGAGTAGTAGTTGGGCCTGAGCTACTCAAAGAGATGGAAGACCAAATGATAAGAATTAAACATAATCTAAAAGTTGTCCAGGACAGGCAGAAAAGTTATGCTGATAGTAACAAAACCCATAGAGAATTCAAAGTGGGTGACCATGTTTTCCTGAAAGTGAAAACTAATAGGATTTCCTTGAAGCTGGGAAGTTGCGCCAAGTTGGCAGTAATATTTTGTGGTCCATTTGAGATCCTGGAAAGGATTGGGCCGGTTGCATACATGCTTGCATTACCTGCATCTATGACTGTACATAATGTGTTTCATGTTTCACTACTTAAGAAATTGTACCTGATGCTAATCATATTATCGATTGGACTGTGATTCAGGTGGAACCAAAAGGTGTCCTACAAGTGCATCCTGTGCGCATATTGGATAGGAAAAGCAAACAGCTCTGGAATCGAGCTATAGAGCTTGTAAAGGTCCAGTGGACCTGGTACGGTCCTGAGGATGCGACATGGGAGCTTGAAGAGGTTATGCGGGCAGAGTACCCACATATTTTTAAAGATTTTGAAAGGCTTGCAGAGACAGTGTAAGTTGCACTAAGGACAGTGAAAAAATAAGGGGAGGGGAATTGTAGTGTCCCCAAGGCTAAGCCCCGCTGTAAACCAAGTTCTGAAAGGAATTGTGATTATGTTTTATAGGCTGGTGAGCCAAGTTCTTATAAGCTGCAGACTTATGTGTTTGTTAGGCCAGGGAGCCTAAGTGTTGAAGGCCAGGAGCCTGATGTTGTACTTGTATGTATGAAGAACATTTAATAAAATATAAACACCGCCAGGTGCAGACTGACCACGATGAATGAGTGAAGGGGGACTAAGCATCCACAGAGTGGGAAAGGAATTAGGGGCTGGAAGGTGGGAAAGCGGCTAAGTGTTGAGCCTAGGGGATAAGCCTAGGGGGCTTAAGCCTGGGAATAATATTTTAATATTATTCCAAAAAGACATGTGCATTTTCTGTTTTATCCTAAGTTTTGGCAAGGGAGGACGTACAAGGGTGATGCGTGCTGGTGGAATGAATGTAGTTCCATGGGTGACAAGTGTCAACCCTGACGCATGTGAATAAACAACCAGGGTGAGCCGTGGGAAAGGCTCCTCCTCCTCCATTCGACCCTCGGACTGCAAGAAGGTGAACTGGTCTGTCTCCTACAGAGAAACCCTCGTGCATCCTCTGAACTGAAAAGGCGTGTATCTGTGTTGTTCTGGGATAGTCGGTACATCCCCTGTCTAAATAGTTCGAACCTGCGTTGACCCCTACGTGGATTGTTTGTCACGCATCCCTAACAACCAGAGTGTGAGTCTATCCTGTGTTGGCAGATTGGGAAATAAGAAGTGACCTTCCATTGTTGAACTTGTTGGAAAGACCATGTATGTTTTCCCCGTGGGTTGTTGTGACCACGCAATGCTGGACTGCGTGGGGTCTTGTTGGCCAGTGGTACAATGCTCTCTCCAGGTGAGAGAGGTGATTGAGGTTGGTAGAACGGGTTGTTGGCCTGTGAGCGACTCTCTCCAGGTGAGAGAGTGCGCGAAGGAAGGAGAGGACTCCTAGAAAGAACCCTGTAGCTGCCACAGAGCCCGGAGACTTCTGGTCCAGCTTGTTCCTGTAACCCAAGGCAAGGGAGATTAGCAACCGAAGGACTGTCCATGTGACATAGAAGGTGTATTCTCCTGGGGTGGAATAGGCATGTGGGGAATGAGGGTCTATGGACAGTGAGCGTGGGAGGTTCCTGGGAGAGAATTCCTTCCTTGTGGTTGTGTTTTGTTTTCCCTGTAACCTCAGCTAGCCTAGTATTCCTTGTCTTGGGCTGGAGCTTAGTCCCAGCTCGGGGGTGACCCACTACTGAGTTGATGAGCAGTGTGGTCTAAGGCTGGGAGGTTCGTGGAAGGCCTGCACTTGGTTGGTGGAATCTATCATTGATAAAGATAAGTGTCTGATTATGCTTTAATCATGTTTTGCATGACTGTACTGCTTATGTATCATGTTTTTGGCTGTGTATATGAATTAATATGAAAATCTAATTGCTTGTTGATTATGGCAGTAATTCATATGAATAATCTGTGTTGAATGTGTTTATTGTTTAAATGAAAGTGGGTTAAATAACATATGTATGAGTAATGTACAAAGTGGTGTTATAGTCTTCTTTTAAGAGTGATTAAACCTTAGTAGAAGAAAAGGTGCGTTACAGATAGAGAACAAGGTTGCGGATGTGAGATTGACAATCCAGGAGACCCAAGAAGAATCAAATAAAAATGCTAGAAGGGTTGATTCCAAGTAATTCAAACTAAGTTTATCAAAATATTTGGAAATATCCAGTTTTAGAAGCATACCAGGAGACTTGGTTGCATGAAGTGAGTGGATTACTTCGTGAGCCAAAATGATGTTGTCCAAGATCTGTCTACCTTCCACGTACCCTGACTATTCTGAAGATATGATAAATGATAGGATAGTTTTAAGACTCTTGGCTATGACGTTCATGATAATCTTGTAGATCACATTACAAAGTACAATGGGTCGGAAGTGAGTTGGGGAGGTAAAATTGTTCTCTTTAGGAATGAGAGTGGTGAAGGTGGCGTTGAGTGCCTGTAAGACCTGCCTTAATTTTTTGTAATTCTGTATAATTTCCCAGACTTCTTCTCATATAATTTCCCAGCAATGATGGAAGAATTCCGAAGCAAACCCATCGGGCCCAAGGGATTTTCCTATTGGAGTATCCCTGAGGGCTTGATCCACTTCTTATTGGGTAATAAGATGTATCAAGGCCTCATTCTGTTCACTGGTGACCTCCTTTGGAATATGATAGAGGATTGAATCGATAGCTCGCATGCGATCTATAGGGGGTTCGATAAGAAGGTTCTTGTAGTAAGATAATAGTTCCTTTTTTATAACTACATGCTTTTGGATTTCCAGGCCTTCGTCTGAGACTAGGTGAGTCATATGATTAGTATGACGATGTTGGAGCATGGATTTGTGGAAAAATTTGGTGTTTCTTTCTCCCTCTTTGAGCCATTGGATTCGGTATTTCTTCCTCCAAAGATTTTCTTCCTGCGCCTGTCTTTTAGCCATCTGACTGTTGAGTAGGGATTCTAGCTCCTTTAGGGAATCAATGAGGCCTTATGTCTAGATTTTCTGTTGGAGGTCTTAAATATGATGGTTGAGGATTTCTGAGCTTTGAAAATGTTACCAAAAGTGGTTTTATTCCATGCCTTTAAGTGTTACTTGAGGGTTTTTATCTTCTGTTGAAATTTGTACATAGGAGTGCCTGTAGTGATCGCTTCTTATTTCCACCAGAGTTTTATGTTGGCTTGAAATTCTAGGTGTTTCAGCCAAAAAAATTCAAAGCGAAAGGGTTTCCTTCTTGGGGTTCCATTGATACTTATCGAAATGAGTATCGACCAATGATCGAATCATGGAGTGTCTATCACAGTGGCGTTCCAAGCGAGGCCATCCAACATGAAGGGTTCAAATATTAAGAAGTAGTCTAACCTATAGGAGACATTTTGTGTCCCCGAGCATCGATTGGACCAGGTGAAGAGTCCATTGTCCATTTCTACATCAATGAGATTCGACAAACCAATGATTTTTTGGAACTACTCACTGCCATTACCTAGTCTTCGTGTGCCTAGTCCATCTTTTCCTACAGATCGATTATCATATTAAATTCACCCCCAAGGATCTAGCGTTGATTGTCAATATTATTGGCAATCCATTCCAAGTGATGTAGGAAGGCATCCTTGTGTCCCAGGGTTGCAGGGCCATAGAAATTTGTGATAAAGCATGACTTGTTTGAGCCTATGAGTCGGAAGGAGGTATTGATGGTCCAATTGGAGGTGAAGAATCCCTCCATCAATACCGTGAAAGGGTTCCAGAGTACGACCAACCCTCCTACTGTACCTTTTGCATCAACTTCCACTAAGTTGGCTTGCTTCCAACATTTTTGAATAATTTGAGAAGGGACCCTTAGCCTCTTTTTTTTCTGTCATATTTGGCGCACAGGATTTCCTCATTCTTCTCTATAGCACAAAGATCCTCTACCTCTTCTTCATCACTTTCCAAGCCTTCTCTCTCAGCTACTGCTCTCTTTTTCCTATTAATATTATATTGGTAGGGTCTTCTTCTCTGCATCATTCCCTCTTTTTCCATTATGTCCTTGATATGTTCTTCATCCATCATAATGGGGTACATCATTTCCTTCTTAGTACCTCTATCCATATCACTCTACATGTCTCAGATCATCCTTAGTGTTTCCCCCAGTCTCCCATGTGCGCAAAGTTATTTATATGTTAGACTCCATTCTCATCACACCTTTATCATGCAAAAAAATATTGATTGATGTATCGAGTGATCTACTATACCTTCCTCTTGGACCCTTCAAAAACTCATGATATGCAATAATGTATGATTTTGCAGTATCGACTGCAAACTCGATAATGAATCCTGTAATGATGTTATCTAGCTAGAAATCAACTACGTGTGTGAATTTGTTGTTGACTTTTTGTAGATGTGCAATATTTTCAGCAGTCCATTCTACTGGTCTTATCCAGTAAGTTGGGTGAGTATATTTTAATCTCAGTATCCACTCTTGTAGAAAATGTGGAAATTCACAGAAATATGTCTCATGACGATCAGTACATACATACCTCTCCAAATATTGGTGCAGTGTATACTTAGGGTTTCTATTGTATTTCTATGCAAATTCGAGCTCATTTTTTGTCATCCATCGTTCAATATCCTATTTAGTTGGGTTCCACGGTCTGAACATCCCCTTCTAATCCTTCATTCTCATCATTGTTCTTCTCAGCAAGTCCCTTCTAATATGCTCTTCTAGATTCTAGATAACATAACCATTTGTTGGAGGTTTATGGGATGACCTGGGTTCTACTTTAGGTTTCCAACAAAACCCTGCAAACCATCAACCCTTCTGAAGACTAGAAGGAAACACTATGCACAGAGTGAAAAATGCAGTCTCACCCGAGATGGCTTATGGGTGACTGCAGGACCTAGATGTCTCCAGTCTTCGAAGGGAGACTTCTGTGGGGATGAGAGACATTCTTTCTACCTCAAAGCACATCATATTTTTTATTCTATTACATCAACACATTGTTACATCTAATATCTACCATTCAATAATCAGTTGCATTCATTTGGGGTTTATTCTGCAGTAATTATCTAGGTTACTCTATTGTGCACTACATTTTACTACTGAAATATTAATCCATTCATCATAACTAAACATTTGCAAGAAATAACATAAGCATTCCACACAGAGACAAAAAATATACCGTGGTTCACCCCCCTTGGGATACATCCACAAATATTTGTCTTTTTGACCCTTTTATTATTTTACATCAAGGTTACAAAATTGCGCACATTACATTTGAGGCTGACAAGATTGTAGTAAGCTCCACAACTCATGAATGACGACCTTAACCTCGATTACAATGCTTGATCTAACATACCTGTGTCTATCTGTCTCTATCTCATCATATCTCTATATCCTCTAGTGATAGTGATATCCACTCCTATCTCTATCTCTATCTGTTAATCTCATTATCCACTCTTGTTGAAAATGTGGAAATTCATATAAAAATGTCTCATGAAGATCAGTAAATATGTACGTCTTGAAATATTGGTGTGATGTATACTTAGGGTTTCTATTGTATTTCTGTGAAAATTCGAGCTCTTTTGTTGTCATCCATCGTTCAATATTCTATTTAGTTGGGTTCCATGGTTTGAGCATCCCCTTCTAATCCTTCATTCTCTTCACTATTCTTCTCAGCAAGTCCCTTCCAATCTATTCTTCTAGGTTCGAACCAGAAACAAAACCATTTGTTGGAGGTTTATGGGATGACTTGGGTTCTACTTTAGGTTTCCAACAAAACCCTACAAACCATTGAGCTTTTTGAAGACTAGAAGGAAACACTGCGCACATAGTGCAAAATCTAGCCTCACCTGAAATGGCTTATGGGTGACTGGAGGACCCATATATCAACAGTCTTGGAAGGGATACAGTCTTGGAAGGAGGACTTTTGTGGGGATGGGATACATTATTTCTACCTCAAAACACATCATATTTTTTATTCTCTTACATCAACACATCATTACATCTCATATCTACCATTCAATAATCAATTTCATTCATTTGGGGTTTATTCTACAATAATTATCCAGGTTACTCTATTGTGCGCTACATTTTACTATTGAAAGATTAATCCATTCATTATAACTAAACATTTTCCAGAAATACCATAAGCATTCCACACATAGACACAAACTGTACTGTGGTTTACCCCCCTTTGGGTACGTCCACAAATATTTGGTTTTTTTGGCTCTTTTATTATTCTGCATCAATGTTACAACGTTGTGCGCATTACATTTGAGGCTGACAAGATCGCAGTAAACTCCATAGCGCATGAATGACAACCTTACCCTCGATTACAATGCTTGATTTAACATAAATATGTCTATCTGTCTCTATCTCATCATATCTCTATCTCCTCACGTATCTCCATTATCTCACAACACATATTTATATTACAAAAAGGGGTTAATTACCCGTTACAAAATTGACCAAAACCCTAACCCACTAACCCTAGGTGGAATAGATTTTTCCACTTTCTAACTCCCTGATCATGACTGGTCCAAAATCCAATTATTTTCGTCGTTTATCCGGATCTTTATTCCTTTATTTTACTTTCTGGATTTCTTGGCACTGCTTATCCAAGCATTCTCTTTATTTGGTCCATTTCCTAACTGCCTTAATTAATTACCACACTTTTCCACTGTGATCAAAGGGGGATATTCCATGTTACCTTCTCAATGACATGTGATCTGCCGAGACAAGAATACGAGAGTAGATCTTGGTAGAAATTAACTAGTTCCTGCTCAATGCCCCGATGATGTACCCTATGCAATTTATACATAGCACCAGATGTGGATTTGAGATATAATTTGTGTACCTTTGTTAGTTGTTCAGGTGGAATATCATGCAATTCAACATGCTTCTTCCATAATTTCTGGATCTATACCAACTAGATATTGCTTATCTAGCTCGATCTCCATCTCTCTCATCTCCTCAGCCATGTGCTCTTCTGTTGTGGGAATGGGGTTTGGGGAGGACATGATTTTTTCCAGTATTGGCCCTTGTGAAGGGGTTGTGGATTTAAGTGGTTCCTCCCTCAATGGATCCGTGGCTTTCTCTATCATTTCTATGTCTTTCTGGGTATGACTTACGATTTCAAAATATGTACTAGTGTAACTATACGTTGACCTTGAACTTGAGTAAACAGAACCTTACTGTTCATATGCGGTACCGGATCTGTCTTTGGAGAAGCGTTGAGTGGGAAATCCTTGAAGAGATGTAGAGGCACTTTCGACAGCGGAATGGGATGTACTCATAGTCGATTTTCTAGCTCTAATCATTGTCTTCATGCTTGAGGAAGATGGAACCGGGAAGAAGCTTTGCTATTTTGATATAGACACATATCCACGCATAAGATGTGTAGCGCCCTTTCTTAGCGACCTCATCAATTTTTACATAAATTCCCAGCGTGTTCCCTATTCCCTCCAAGATTTTTGGTAGCCAAAATTCCTAGGTTAGAGAGTATATATGAATCCATACATGGGTTTGAGTAAAGTCTTATTTTTCGAAGCAAAAGCACTCTATCAATAATCGTAAGTATAAGCTAACAAAGTTGAAAAATATAGTCCATTTTTGAAGACGTGATATCAATCTTGTAGGTTGTGAAAGATTGTCGTAAAGAAACTCTTTGAACCTAATCAGAGTTCGAAATGACCCTTTTGCTTCCACCACGTGTGGATCCAACAGACCAAGTATATTTTCGAGGACCATAAGCCTAAGAAATTTCTAATGAGTGCATGTTCCCTCATATGCTAAGTGTGAGAATTTATTTGGGGTGTCTGAACTACATATTTGGGCGCCTCAGAGGCTTATGGGAGACATTTTCTCGACTCCCAGATCCGAGCCACCTTTGGATGGGAGTCTTTTGGGTCTGGAGTGATCGCCTTTCCCTTCCTGGATACCGTGTGATCCGAGTTCTCAGATGATCCTAGTTATGCATCTAACGATGGCTTAAGTCCACTAGCTTGGCCATTCTCATTCATTACAATATTTCTGTATGAGGGGGTTCGCACCCCTTACGAGGTTCCCCATAAATTCGACCAGACCTCACCAAGATGTGGTGCAGTTGATCTACTGCAAAGGAGGATTGCAATTACAACAAACCTTAGATTGATTCTCTCAAGGAAGTCCTAGTAGATTTGATTTTTTGTTTTTCCAACCAATCGATGATAAAATGTCAAAAATATACGTTAATTGTTATAATTTAGAAAAATATTAAATATGAGAGAATTTGTCAAATTAAAAATAAAATAAAATTAAACTTTACACAAAAAAATCATTGAAAATAATATTAATATGATACAATTAATAAAATTATAAAATTAAAAATTAAAAAATTAATAAAGTAAAATAAAAGTTTAGAAAAATATCATTAAAAATAATATTAATATGGTAAAATTAATAAAGATATAGAATAAAAAATATATAAAGTAAAATGAAAGTTTAGAAAAAATTCATTAAAAATAATATTAATATGATACAATTAATAAAGAATAAAGTTATAGAATAAAAAATTAATAAAATTATACAATAAAAATGAAAAATTTGATGATGAAAATGTTAAATTAAATAATAAATTTTTAAAATTAGAAAAAGAGTGATAAATAAAATATGATAAAGTTATAGAATAAAAAATTAATAAAATTATAGAATAAAAATGAAAAAATTGATGATGAAAATGTTAAATTAAATAATAAATTTTTAAAATTCAAAAATTAGAAAAAAAGTGATAAATAAAATATGATAGTTTAAGATTATTTTTAAATATTTAAACAAATTTGAAAAAAAAAAATGTATCTAAATACATAAGTGAAATCAACTAGAAACCATGTCATTAGTGTGTAGATACCAAGTCATTGGAATGAGGGTAGACTTTGCAATTCATGCCCTCTAAGATTTGGGTTAAATTTAAGAGTACTAATACTTATCATAGAATCACATAAGACCATTAATTCCTTGAGATCTAACCATATTTAATCCACACCTTAAGGAGTAGGTCTCAGCTAGGTTGTTAGATCCTAGCCAAACCCCCATGGACCCTCCCCAATTCACGCCCTCTAAGATTTGAGTTAAATTTAAGAGCACTAATATTTATCATAGAATCACATAATACCATTAATATTTATGACATGGATTGGAGTATGCAAATTTGGGAGCATTTGCGTAACAATCATAATTTCCCGGAATGGCCCAACCATGAGCAAGGGTTTTCAAGCGCCATCGAAGTCTTTATGCCAAATGCAGGGAAGATACAACATAAATTAAAGTTGGAAAACTCCATGGAGTTCTTCTCTGAGTTTATAGTGGTGCAAAATGGGCCTATCTATGGATATAAATTGGTGGCTGAAAAATACATCTGAATTGGTGGCTTAAAAGTACTTCTCAATTGGTTATTTTGATTGTGAATAGGATTGGAGTTTGAAACAATTCCACCTTTCAAATGTATGTGATGGTATTAGTTTTGATTATAGCATTTCAAATTTATATATTTCTTGATTCATATTTTTTTATTTTCTAATGTAATCATGGAGTAAGCTTTGCTATTTGAACATTATTATAAAAGACTAAGCAATGCCGATTATTACATTAATATGTTTCATTAAATCAAATTTCATATTTTTTTTACATGTTATGTTATGTTATTTTTTTTTTTATGTATTTTAATGTTCATTTTATTTTCAATTTTTAGTTTTCATGTTATTTTCAATGTTTAATTTATATGTTGTTTGAGTATTAATGTTTATGTCCATGTTATTTATATATTTTTAATTTTATAATAATAATAATAATCTATTTTTAAGGTTACAGTCAAGCCACACCAAATTGGTGTATGAGACTCCCTTGTTTGTGGGACAAGGGACATCCATTTGACTCTTAAAGTCTATTGAGGTATGCATACCCTATCCCCCTCTTAATATATTTTTAAGGTCACGGTCAACCCACACCAAATTGGTGTATGAGACCCCCTTGTTTGTGGGACAAGGGACCCTCCTTCGCCCAACAATTTGACTAGTAAAATCTACTGAGGTATACATACCCTACCCCAGATTTTTAGTTTCTTATATATTTTATAATAATTGTATTTTTTATATATCTTATAATAAGTATATTATTTTAATGGTTAAGTATATGTGTTTTTAATAAAAGGTCATATCATAATTTCAAATCCAAAAAAATTCTTTAACCCACTCATAAGGGGTTTCATACACCAATTGAGTATGTGACTTAAGTGTAAACTTAAAATTAAATTATTATAATTATTGTTATTATTATCTATCTCATTATATTTCAATTTCAAAATAAAAAAGAAATTTATTATTTACTAATTTCAAACTTAAAAAGTTTTAGATTTTTTATTATATTGATTATAAAAATGGTTGATTAACTCGTTTTGAATATTTCTCATGAAATCAATTTTTAATATGAAATATCGCTATTAAAATAATACATTTATATCATCTCCCCATTGCATGGGCTAGGGAGTTATTCGACATTGCATAGGCTAGTGTTATGGAGAATCATTCACAACCACGTTTGTGAACATCTTGTGGGAAATCTTTCAACAACCTTCCTCTAATTTTCTTATTAATCGATTTCTTCAATATACATGTCTATCAATATTTACATATTTTCTTAGATATATTTAACCATTCATATAGATTTGTTTTGCAAATATTTATTTTATTATTTAAAAAAAAAAATTGTTATTGTGGTTAGTGGGATAGTTTTTATAACAATATTTATTTTATTATTAAAAAAAAAAATGGTTATTGTGGTGAGTGTTATAGTTTTTATAACAATTAAATGCAATGATTAATGTTGCATAATGTTTTGGTATTTCATCGATTGTAAGAAATGATAATAT
>ML785231.1:266863-281080 GCA_009831015.1 Picea engelmannii | reverse complement strand
GGGGGGGGGGGGTCCAGAATTGGGGGTGCACCTCTTCAATGGCTGTGATTAGAGCGCTTGGGTCAGTGGTGCGCAAGGTCATTCCAGACCCCCCCCCTCCTTTATACCTTTAATCAGAGGGGGGGGTCCGGAATCAGGGACGCATCTCTCCGATGGCTGTGATTAGAGAGCTTGGATCAGCGGTTCACATTATATTCCAGAGCCTTCTGTCTTTTTGTGTTTAACCAACATGGGCCCCTTTCCTGTCATGTCATCTTTTGTACCAAACTTCCCCTTTCCATCTGTTCTCCTCCTGGCCATGTGATGAGGTTCGCTCCCTTTAGCCCTTCCTCATCCTTCGACATCTGTCCACCTTCCCTCTTCTGGTCCATGTGGTCCCTCCCCCCACCTCATCATCCACTCACCTTCCGAGCCTCCTCGTCCCCTGCCATGTGTCCCGCTGCCTTCCATGACAGCCTTTCGCTACTGCACCCATCCTTAGACCCTCTTATCTTCTACCACCTCATCATCTCTCATCTCACCCTCACAGTGTTGACTCCATCACCTCCCTTTCCCCTTCCACGTCAAGAGTGCCAGTTCCTCCACGCCTTATCCATCAGACTATCCAATTGTTCTAGGTGGTAGCTCGAGGGGTCTTCCACGTCCCAGAGGGTAGAGTTGACCGAGGTCATTCCCAATTCCAAGGAAGTAGTTATTATTGTTGTGAAGGTGGTTGAACATCATCTTCTTCCATAAATAGAAGGCTAGGAAAGGACCAAGCGTACAAGCAGACTGATAGTCCTTCCTGACGGAGATTGCGTCTGTCAAACCACTGCAGGACAGTCAGGAGTCCCATTGCGTCTATCATAAGTGCACGATCATCCAGAGTCTGCATGCGCAGACTGTCATAAGACATGCAGACGCAAAGTTTTTAATGTAGCTTCTCGTTTCCGCTGCTGTTGTTTTGTTTTCGTTATATGTAGGCATGTTTGTCATTTTGTAAAGGATCGATGGTAGAGCAGAGCTCCCGGTTGTAAAGCTTTAATGAAGCATTGTTATCTCTGGTTATGTATGAACTCTTGAGACTTCTTGCCTTATGAATGCCAATTTCTTTCATGTCTTTGTTCAAACTGTGTTAGAGCTGCTCGGAATTGGAGAATCCAGTCGAGTTGCAACTATTTTAGGATGATGTAGAATTTGATCACTGTGATAGTCGCATTGCCTCTAATCAGTCCTTGTGACTTTCCTAACGCTGAACGACTTGGAATTGGAGAATCCAGTCAAGTCCCTTCTTTAGTATTTCGAAACCTTGAACCTGAGGATCTTGATTTCAGAGTTTTTCTTCTACAAATTACCAAAAGCCTGTCGCCCGAAGTAGCTTGTTCACTCTTCTTATCAAATCTTCCACCTATTCACCTTTTAATCAACCCACTGATTGAAGTTAGATCAAGGCCTCCTTTGTTTCATACATGCCGGACCCAGTCTCTGAGTTAGAGTGACATTTCCCTGAATCTCTATCCATTTGATCACCCATAAAAAACCACCGTGACATAAAACTGATGGGCATCGGGCTCTGCTCCTGCTAGCAATCCAGGAGTGACTTTCGTCGCCAACATTTCTGGAGCCGTTGCCGTGGATGAAGTTGAATATTTTCCCTGGGTAGAACGACATTGAGCCTCTGATTCTGAAGGTGCATCAAACATCAAAGCCCTTAGAGATTTCTACTGTGCACCTGGCGACTCCACTATGGTGACTCCATTGTTTCCACATCACTATTTCAGCTATGACTACTGTTAGCACACCTGAAAGATGACCCTAAGGATATTTCTCGAGAAGGTTTCAGCAGCTGCTTTCTCAGCCTGAGAAGCTTCCTGGGGTAACGACAATGTTAAGATCTGGCCTTTGATGGTGAACAAGGACTAGACACACTTGAAGCTGTGCATCTTTCACCTGGCGAATCCATGATTCGAGGATCGATTGGCGACTCCACTGGTTCGATATGGAGAAAATCCTGGCTCGAAGGTTTGCTCCTTTTAATTTTTCTGCTATTCCTGGTTTTCCTAATGATGTCCCTTCTCCGGATGAATGGAGTGATCATTTGCCCAGATTTAGAGAGCATGAAGAGGACAACCCTGCTCAGCATCTCTGGGAGTTTCATGAACTCATGCATCAGTGGGAGATACAACATGAGGATGTATTATTGAAAATGTTCATGTTCTCGTTAGCAGGGGATGCTTGTAAATGGTATCATTCATTACCCCCTACTAGCATTTCTTCACTCGTAGAATTTCATGCAGCTTTCATCACCCATTGTCAGAATCTTTATCCCTTTGAGTTAATTTTTTATAACTGTTGTGAGGGATACAACAACTGTATACAAGATAGAGCTGCTTCTTACGTAGGCTATGAGGATGATCCTGATGACTTGGATAATAAATCAGTCCTTTCTCATCCCCATTCATCTGCATCAGAGGAAGGTTATGAGAGTGAGGAAGACCCTGAGGAGGAGGAAGATGCTTTGGGTGAAGTTAGGGAATTGATAAAATCTCTCTCTGCCCAACTGGATAGGTGGGAAGCTGAACGATGTGCAGAGGATTTTCCAGTCCTTGAGGTAGATGTTCTTGGCGGCTCTTTTGAAGGGGATATTGGAGATTTCATAGTCGTAGAGACATTAGTTTATACCCCTGAGGAGCCTGTTGTCTCAGATTTAAAGAAAGAAGCCATTGGGGAAGAGGACTATTCTCTTTTTCTTCACGATATTTCCCATGATGTATTTACATTTGGGATTGAAAAGGAGGATCTGGAGATCGTTCCTTTTTTGCAAGATGAAGAGGTTTGGTGCTCGCCCATCTTTAACGACTATTCAGTTGAGGAGCAGCAGAGCCCCACATCACAGATTGATGACCTGGGTAGCAACCAGCCCGTGTATGAAAACTATGAATCAGGTTCTGAGCTGGACACCCAAAACATCCAAGAGAAGACTACAGAGCCTTCTCCTCTGTTCAAAAATGAAAGACAATGCGAGGAAATCAGCCCCCCTGAGCAACAAATTGAAAAGAAGAGCTTTCCCATAGGTCCTATCTATGATGATTATGACTCTGACCCTTGGGAGAGCCAAGAAGAGGCACCAGAAGAACCATAGGAGAAATCGAAGATGCAGTTTACAGACTGTGCAGAGCCAGTCAGCGAGCATCCACCACCTGAGATCAATCAGCCTACGTCAGCTGTCCACCCACCTGTGCTTACCATAGATATTCAACCACAGGTGGACAACTATGTAGCACAGGCGGCTATTTGTTGCCAGTTTTCTGGGATTGGCCACTCATTCTATGACCCTGTCAGCAAGTACATGGAGTGGCATTTCCCCTATGCCTTGGAGCTGCCCTATTTCATCTCAACTCTAGCCTGTAAGGAGGAGTTGAAGAGTGTAACAGTTATGTTGTCATGGTTACACCATCTGTTGATGATCATTGAAAGAGGGAAGGAGATTCTATCCAGGAAGCTGCTTGAATGGCTATTCCGGAAATCTGCTTTCACCTAGCCCCATCTAAAGTGTTTTATTAGTTTAGGATTGTATATAAATAAGCTCCTTTGAGCATGTATCTTTATTTTGTTACTTTTATTTTTTCGGCTTGTATCTTCAGCAACAGGATGTTTTGAGCTTGACTCCATAGCCCAACAGCAAGGCACTGAATCTGCAAAAGAGTCCTTAGAGCATCACAGGGATGACTCTATCCCCCATGGAGCCTAATGTTAGCGACATTTCTTGTAAGATGGGTTAGAATGAAAAGAAGTGGGTTAAAAACCCACTTACCCTAAGTACCGGACTCAAAATGCGCCTATGGTAAGTGACAAGCAAATCTGGACGGCAGGCATTTACGCGCCTGGATCAACGGCAGACATTGGATTCTAGAGCCCCCCCGCCTTTCTACCTTTAAGCGGAGGGGGGGGGTCTGGAATCGGGGGCGCACCTCTTCAACGATTGTGATTAGAGAGCCTGGCTCAGTGGCGCACAAGGTGATTCCAGACCCCCCCCCGCATTTCTACCTTTAAGCGGAGGGGGGGGGTCCTGGATCAGCGACGCACATTGTATTCTGGAGCCTTCTGTCTTTCAGCGTTTAACCAATGTGGGCCCCTTTCCTGTCGTGTCATATTTTGTACCATCCTTCCCCTTGCCATCTGTTCTCCTCCTGGCCGTGCGATGAGGTTCGCTCCCTTTAGCCCTTCCTCATCCTCCGACATCTGTCCACCTTCCCTCTTCTGGTCCATGTGGTCCCTCCCCCCACCTCATCATCCACTCACCTTCCGAGCCTCCTCGTCCCCTGCCATGTGTCCTGCTCCCTTCCATGACAACCTTTCACTACTGCACCCATCCTTAGACCCTCTTATCTTCTACCACCTCATCACCTCTCATCTCACCCTCACAGTGTTGACGCCATCACCTCCCTTTCCCCTTCCACGTCAAGCATGCTAGTTCCTCCACGCCTTATCTATCAGACTGTCCAACTATTCTAGTTGGCAGCGCGAGGGGTCTTCCACGTCCCAGAGGGCAGAGTTGACCGAGGTCATTCCCAATCCCAAGGAAGCAGTTATTATTGCCGTGAAGGTGGTTGAACATCATCTTCTTCCACAAATAGAAGGCCAGGAAAGGACCAAGCGTACAAGCAGACTGATAGTCCTTCCTGATGGAGATTACGTATGTCAAACCCCTGCAGGACAGTCAGGAGTCCCATTGCGTCTGTCATAAGTGCACGATCATCCAGAGTCTGCATGCACAGATTGTTAGAAGACATGCAGACGCAAAGTTTTTAATGCATCTTCTCATTTTCGCTATTGTTGTTTTGTTTTGGCTATATGTAGGCATGTTTGCCATTTTGTAAAGGATCGATGGTAGAGTAGAGCTCCCGGTTGTAAAGCTTTAATGAAGCACTGTTATCTCTGGTTATGTATGAACTCTTGAGACTTCTTTCCTTATGAATGTCAGTTTCTTTCATGTCTTTGTTCAAACTGTGTTAGAGATGCTCGGAATTGGAGAATCCAGTCGAGTTGCAACTGTTTTAGGATGATGTAGAATTTGATCACTGTGATAGTCGCATTGCCTCTAATCAGTCCTTGTGACTTTTCTAACGCTAAATGACTTGGAATTGGAGAATCCATTCAATTCCCTTCTTCAGTATTTCGAAACCCTAAACTTGAGGATCTCGCTTTCATAGTTTTTCTTCTACAAATTACCGAAAGCCTGTCACCCGAAGTAGCTTGTTCACTCTTCTTATCAAATCTTCCATCTATTCACCTTTTAATCAACCCACTGATTGAAGTTAGATCAAGACATCCTTTGTTTCATACATGCCAGACCCAGTCTCTGAGTTAGAGTGACATTTCCCCGAATCTCTGTCCATTTGATCACCCACAAAAAACCATTGTGACATAAAACTGATGGGTGTCGGGCTCTGCTCCTGCTAGCAATCCAGGAGTGACTTCTGTCGCCAACAGGTACTTCCAAATTCTCCCTCTTAGACTGGTTATGAATTTTTGTTCCATTCTCTTGGATAAAAAAACATGGATTCAACACATGAAATTAAAAGGAACATGCTAAACCATCCAAGAAATGAACAATATTCCATGCACAATAAATACCAGCAAACATGCACATAGAAATACATCTCAAAGATAAATAAATACACAACATAATATACATTATACAAAAAACAAAGATAGAACTTATCTTTTCACCAACTGGTTGGAGACTAAGGACATCCATCACAACCATAGACACTAATGTTTATTCACTCTCAATAGCAGTGTCACCCCCTAGCCAAGGCTATGAATCCATGAGGAAAATTCCTAGGCCAAATATAAACCACACTAGTTAGCTAATAAGTTCTCATGTTTTCCCAACCACACAAAAATCCTAATTTACATATCTCTTCCCCTTCACCCTACATAGCCAAAACAAATAAACCCATTTCTATTCCATGTGGTCCCTCAGGAAGTTCCATTTCTCTCTAGTGCTCCAGTGCTATTGGTCCAAGAAATATCAATGCTATAACTCCAAGTATTCTCAATTGTGGACAGTTCTTTTAGACCTTCCATCAATATCATGCACACAAGCATCCATTCCCTTTTGGAATGCTCAATAATTCCTCACAACCATATCACATTGTCTCTACTCCTCCAGCCATTCGTTTCCATGCTCCAACCAAGATCACATGAATTGGAAAGAATGAGGAGGACAAGTGATGGAATTCTTAACAATGAATGAAGAACAAATAACAACCACCAAATATCCCATAGACATAGTTTATATAATTACCAGAACCAAGAATCACATGGCCTCCCCCCAAGAAGCTCATGTAGCCATGTTTCTCAATTAAAACCAAGATGGTTAAATAAAATATAATAAAAACACTTATCCCCTTTATCCCCCTCTCTCGTGGAATCATAGCCCCTATCTCTTGTCCTTATTTTTCTTGTGTCCATCGATGTATTGTGTGTGTGTGTGTGTGTGTGTATTTAATTTTTAGGCACTTCAACCACATTTCTAGGAACTATGACCCCCTTGCAACTTTAATGGCTCACCAACCTAGGTCACATTTACATAGTACATTCTAGTTCATTGGGATTAAAACTGGGGTGTTACATCCCCCTCCCCTTATTTTTGGTACTATCCTTAGCGCACAACACCATACAGGTGTTTTTATTATTACACATCTAGTCTCTTCAGCCTTTAAACTCCACATGAATTCTAGACAAATTCTTATATACATCGGCACTCCGACCTAAATCATGCATATATAGGCATTCCAGCCCAAAACATGCACAAGGATTGTAAAATTTTATATTTCTTGCAACAATTCCAACCAACAAGCTCTCATTCCCCATCAACCTTTACAACCCAAAGAAGTGTACCCCCTTATATGCTTTGCATCCCTTCAGGATATACCACTTATTTTCAAGGCTTTAGTGCACTCATCCAGAAATTCTCAGAGTTGTTTCCCCAGGAAATCTAGCTACAACAAGTCCACTGGAATCTTCTTCGTTCCTTATATTTTTTCTTGAGCTCGATTTCCTCCTGGTGCTCTTCTTCCCAATATTCCAGTTCAATATCCAATATCTCATATGCATTACACCCATACAGTCATCATGAGATAATATCATAGAAATTTTCAATAATAAATGTCAAATATGTTTTATACAGGAAAACATAATTTCCAAGCATGAGCTTCTAGCTCATAATTCGTTTGGATCTTGCAGCAAAAAACATCTGTATTTATTATATCTCACAATAGTTCCATACCCAAGGCCATTCTTCCTATAATTTTCCACACCCTTCACTTAGTCGAACCACTGTTAGCATATCATAACAATTTTTAATTATAAATTTCCAAATCAATTTTATACAGGAAAATAAAATTCCCCAACCATGAATTTTTTGCTCATGATGTTTGGCTCTTGTAGTTGCAGATATCAATATTCTTGATGGTATTACATCCATGCTATATCCAAGACCATTCTACCTTCAATTTCCTCAATTTAAACTCATCCAAACAAGTTGTTAGCATATCATAATTTTATTTTATTCTTTTCATGGTAGCAATTACAAAGTTTCACAAATTCATCTCATAATTGATTACATAAGAAATTCAATCACTTCCATTAATCAAACTACAAAATAGAATTATCCCATCATCCTATACACATGTATTATCAATCAATGTTTTATTTCTTCTAGCCATCAATATTTTTATTACTATGTTCAACACATTTCAACGCATTTCAACCACGTTTCAATGCATTTCAGAGAAGAATATAACACCACTCATTCATCACTACTCACTACTCTATGCATATCAAGTTGCCTCACATTCATCACTACTCTTTGCGTATCAAGCTGCCTCAATCTTTATGGCATCCGATTGCCTGTTTTCGCATTCTCTCCCTGACAGCAGAACAGTGTATTCAAATGTTCCAAAATACGATCGGCAGGTCGATTACCGAGTCACTGCTTCCAGAAAGCATCCATATGAAGTAGATTTAGCCGACTTGTAGGACTATAATGATCTTCAAGAAAAAGTATGGCAAGATGTGTATCGTATGCTGAAATTTTCTAGGAAAGAAAGCCAAATATTTGCAGAACAATTGCACAGGAAGCGGATGAAATATTTTTGTATAAAATTGGAATCTCTGTTGCCCACTACTCCTGCCAAGGTAATCACAACATTAACCAGGGCCGATACTGTCTTTCAAGGATTTATTTTGTATGTACAAAAACGTGTGATGGTAAATTTTCCTAAATTATTTTCTGTTTCTTGATCATGATCTAGCTTGACAGATGCAGATTATTTGAGGAAGCCATCAATTACATTAGAAAGATCGAAGAAAATATACATCGACTGAAGAGAAAGAGAGAGAATCTTATGGCAATCCAATCTGGAAAAACAACAAATGAAAACACAAAGATTAAGATTGTTGGTATCTTTTGTGCTCTAGGTGTAGACTGCACATCTGTTGTTCTTACTAGAGTATTTTGCACTATGTTTTGTGTCACAGTGCTAGATATAGAAGGGATTGCACATTGACCTATTCATGGTGTTTGAAACACTTCATCTTATGTGTCATCATGCTCCATTGCATCAATAATTTAACTGTCTTTGCTATGCTTCCATCCCATGCTTCATTCTCCATGAACTGAACATCGTGGCTGATTATGAATTTTCTTGCGACAGGTTCATACAACTTATATCCTTTTGTTTCTTCATAATACCCAACAAATATACATTTATGTTCATTGTTGTCTAGATTCCTTCTCATTTCATCTCGAACATGTCTGTATGTGACACATCCAAAAACTTTTAAGTGAACCACATTGTTCTTTAATCCTATCCATGCTTCTTGAGGAACTCTGTTCTTCACACTCTTTGTCGGACATATGTTTAAGATGTATACTGCAGTTGCTACTTCCGTAGCCCACTACTCATTTGATAAATGTTTGGTTGTCAACATATTGTACGCCATTCCATGATGGTTCTGTTCTTTCTCTCTGCGACACCATTTTGCTGTGGTGCATATCACGCGATAAATTGCTTGTAGATTCCATGAACTTTACAAAAGTTTTAAAATTCTGTTGACATGTATTCACCACCTTTGTCAGTTCTTAGATACTTGATGTAATAACCACTCTACTTCTCCACAGGTGATTTAAACTACTGAAAACAACCCAATGCGTCATATTTATGCTTTAGAAAATAAATCTATGTCTTTCTTGAGAAATCATCAATAAATGTTAGAAAATAAGTATTGCCTCCTATAGATGGAGTTTGCATTGGTCAAAAAATGTCTGAATGTACAATTTCCAGTGGAGATTTTGCTTTGTAAGAATTTCCAACTAGAAATGATTCTTTGTGCTACTTGCCAAATATGCAGCCTTCACATATCCTTTCTAGTTTTTCAATCAATGACAAACCTTTTACCACATCCTTTGTGCATATAAACTTCAAACCTCCAAAGTTTAAATGTCCAAATCCGAAATTCTATAACCAAGAATCATTCTATCTTTTGGATTGGAATTTTTCCTTCATCTCTGCGCCATTTTCTCCTTTCTTGATATTGTGCGCATTATTTTCTTCATTGGTACTGCGCACACTTTCTGTTGTCAATGCAGTGTCTAATTGCACACTTTTTCCTTTATCAATAGTTAGCGTTGTATTCTTATTCTTGGTTGGATTCAATTTCAATGAGAACATTTTGTTACTTGTCATCTGGATTTTTTCAATAAGTAGATTGCTTGGGCATTATCCATGATCACACAATGATTATCTTCCATGTAGATTATGTATCATTTTTTGTAACAGTTGTCCTATGCTCATCAGATTATTCTTCAGACCAGAAACATAATATACATCAGACATAACATTTTGTTCTCCTTACTTATTTAAAATGTTTATACTTCCTTTTCCTAAGAGAGTGACTTGGATTTTTGTTCCAAGTGTAACCTTGGTTTGGACTGACTCATACAAACTAGAAAACAGTTCTATGTTTCATGTCATGTGGTTACTGCAACCTGAATTTAAATACCATATGTCACATGGACTTGCTTGAGCAACATTGCATTCAACTGGTGAGATTATATTAGTCATTTCTACAGCGCTAGGCATTGCTACAATGTGTGCCATAAACATATGATAAGTTTATTTATTTGCATTGTTTGATTGATCTTGACTTTGCTTGTTCTTATTATATTGTCTTTTTCTATACTCATATGCATAATGTCCATACTTTTTTACAGTAATGGCATTGAATCTTTGACTTGTTAGTCCTATGACCACTTGGTTGACTGGTACTTGGGTTTTGACCTCTTCCACCAGTATTTCCAAAATTTCTATTGCATCCATCTATGACATAAATTTTTCCTTTGCCTCTAGAGTTATCTCCCCCCCTTCCTCTTCCATGATTTATAGATGACTGCGCAAAAAATGCATTCTCTAATGACATACTTGACCTATTCAATTTGTGCTCATGATTAATGAGGGAAGCTTGCAATTCATCTAGACTGAACTAACTCAAGTCTTTTATCTCTTCTAGAGTCACAACAAGTGTATCGAATTTAGGAGGAAGAATCCTAAGTACCTTCTCAACAACTTTTCTATATTCTATGGTTTCACCATGAGACTTAATATAATTTATCAGACCAATGACACAGATGTAGAATGAATCTACTGTGTCTGAATCTTTCATTAACATAGTTTAAAAATCTCTTCTAAGATATGCAAGTTTGTATTCTTTACTTTTTCCATACCCTGATAAGAGGTTTGTAATATGTCCCATGCTTCTCTCGCTTGCTTTGTTGATGAAAATCTTGGAAGTATGCTCTCATGCATGGATTGATGTATGTAAAACAATGCATTTCCATCCTTCTCTCTTTGATATTTCAAGACATATTTCTCAGCTTGTGTGAGGGCATTGTACTTTTCCTGATCTACTGGTTCCACATAGCCATTTTCGACTATTTCCCATACGTCTTGACCTCGGAACAATGCCTTCATGGTCAAGGAACACATCTCATAATTCTTTCCTCTAAAAGTGGGAGGTTGCAGATTCGAGGTAGAATCCATATTTCACTTTTCAACAAAGTTTATGCTCTTGAAATAGTTCTGATAGAACCTGCTCTGATACCAGATCTTGGCTCCAACAAGATGTGTGGCTCTGAAACTAAATGGGATATGTGACAAAGTTCTCAAAACCACTGCACAGTGCACAAACTACTTAGTTTTTTGCGCAGTGTAAATACACACTTAATGAAATGATTTATGAATTTGGAATAACACTGTGCTATGCTTTGCACATAAACACATAAATAATACATAAAAATTTCAATAAAAAAAACGTTTGATATTAATGAACTTCGGCACAGTGCGCGAATACAAAATACAATGATAGAGATGAGATGAGATTCCAATGACTTCTTCTACGAACTTCACTGGCATAGAGCATGTGCTTAGACTTATTCAACTCCTCAGTTGTTGTTGGTTCTCGGTTGTTCTCTCTACCTCTCTTTTCTACTTTGGATCAACTACTTCTCTTCAGCATTATGCATCATCTACTAACTAAATGACTCAGACTTATATGGACTCCGACTGAGACTTCATACAAAAGATAAGACCGACACAACATTAAACACTACCATTAATACGACTGAATCTTCAACTACTTAGTTGAAATTGAGAAGATAGAGATCAGCTCCATTTATAAATTCATGCTTGCCGACTGACTTTTGAGTAAACGTGCGACTTTGCACTTACACACTATCAGACTGACTGACTGACAATTCGGCTACTGACAGATTGATAGATAGACAAATTGATGGAGACGTGAAGATCTCACCGACTTGTAATTACAATTTCCAACACCTATTGTTGAAGACGTAATGACCACAGTAAGTATTTATTCTACAAAACCATGTAATCACAACAAATACATTACAATGAGAATAATATGAGGAAATTATCTTATATGTTAGTGTAGTAACCATACGAAATAATATGAAGACATGCAATATGTCTTTTGTTCATTCTTTGGGATGAACTAAACTAGCCTTTGTGCTATAACAAAGACCTTTCTTTGGCCTTTCTTTGCAGTTAATCATGGTGATTTAATAATTTTCTCCCCAACGTCTCCCTCTACATGCTCAAAGTATGAGATCAATATATACCACTGGGAGTTGGAGTGGAGACCATGTGACTGTTTTGTTGTTATTACCATAGTGGGTAGAATTTCGTTAAGAGGTCTGCAACATTCACAATATACCAAATGCAATCAAATTTCTCCACTGAAATAGGCTTGCGATTTCACATAGATTCGGCTCAAAGAATAAACATATGAAAATTTACCATGATTGTGACCATGGAAGGATAACTACACATCAATGTAACAACAACGCATAATTGGATAATACAAAATTACTCGCTATTCCCATTTCAGTATAAAAATTCCACCCCAATTCTATGCAGGATTCGTTGATATATTATTGACCAAAACCAATCAAATTTTCGTGGTTAAACAAGTGTGCAATTTCAGATAGATTCGGATCTGTGAATAATGACCCAAAATTTTTCGAAAAACACCCAGACATATGCGATTCTTTTGGGGAGTTGTCCTATTCCACAAGACACACTGTAATTTTTTTTTTTTTAAATCAAGAAGAATTTGTAGAGATATTATTATTCTAAAAAGATTGTACATTTTTTCCTATGTGTTCCTGCCCATGTATTGTTTCAAATTGGGATTCCTATTATTTTAATATATAGTATATCCCCAATATAACATTCGTTAATTTCATAATTCATATTTTTTTCGTATATGGTAACTGTCCAACATAATGTTTGTTAAACATGAAAAAGAAAACCTGACACAAGGGAAAACATTTTCCTGTGGTAACTTGAGGCAACAAGACATGAAAGTACTTTTAATATGGTAATTTAATCCTTCCCTTAATTTCACTTAGGAATGTATCTTTTACACGCATACCATACAGGGTAGGTGCACAAGCTTCTTTGGGCAGAGGAATAGCTAGACTCAGTATTGGCTCAAATAGTTTTTCATAAAAAAGATTCTTTATTATCAATGGTGTGCTTTTAGGAAGCAAGTAAAACTCTAGCTATACAAAAATCTAGGCAATCCCCAAGCAAGATAACATGGACTACTATGATTCTTTCCAACCTTGTGTGTCACTCGATGAGGTATAACCCTATGTTTGCTGCTAAGCTCACTAATTTAGAGGATCGAGTGGAGTATAATGCAGGTATAACCATGAAAGGAAATCCCAGTGTTATGGGATAACACCATAGATACATTTGTCCAAATCAATTGTTGTGTCTAGTGATAGGAAATGGGTTGATTGTAAGATCTTGAGCGAATGATTGTAATCCTTAGTTTACATATTTCTCTGTTACAAAAATATTCGTTTATTGATTACCCTGTTACAAAAATATAGGAAATGGGTTGATGGCCCTTAGTTTACATATTTCCCTGTTACAAAAATATTTGTTTATTGATTACCCTGTTACAAAAATATAGGAAATGGGTTGATGGCCTTGAAGATATATTTATAGGCTTTTGGTTGGTCTATTATTATGACTTCAAACTCTCCTACATGCTACTTAAAATGCAATTCAACTATTACAACTACCATAGTGCATATGAAGGCCGTGCTCATTTCTTTAAAAAGAAATCTCAATCTTGTAGTGTGTCTTTGCAATCTACTTCTAAAAACGTTTCCCATTCTCTATGTCTCTTTTCCCACTCAGAGTTTGGTGGTGGTAAGTGAAGAGGCCTCTGTCTAAGAGGAACTTTTGCATCAACGTTGGTATTTTTTTGAAGAACCCATCTTGAAAATTGTTGCAAAAGATTTCCTTTTCTTTATTGAATAACATTCACTCAATAAATTGTTCTTCACATTATTCTTTAGCAATTCTTCCAACCCACTCAGGTAAATTCATTCAACCCACTTATGTAAATTTTTGTGCGAAATAAGATTTTAGAGCAATTTCCTACAACACTTTCAACAATAGACGATATGGATTATGTTCCTTGTGTTAGTGTAGTTGGTAGTTTGATGTATGCTATGGTTTGTACTAGACCAAACATTGACAAGGAAATGGGATTCTTAATTCGATTCATGGCTAATTTTGGACGTGAACATTGGGATATAGTGAAGAGGCCTTTACGTATTTGTGAGGTACT
>ML785231.1:246290-259845 GCA_009831015.1 Picea engelmannii | reverse complement strand
ATTTTTTCTTTGCATGGAATTATTGATGAGTTGGAAAAAAATTGGTATGGTATTCTCCATCTTTATCCTAAATGTTGGCAATGGTGGAAATGACATAAAAATGTGTGCCAAGGGTATGTTTCCTGGACACAATTTGTTGTAGATATTTATGAACACTTTGACACATAAACTCACCATTTAGGCCGTTTGACCAAGTTTAAATAGTTTGTCATTGTGGAATACTTTATAACCACATTTGATCACTTGGATTTCAAAATGGAGGGTGTTGGTTCTTAACTTCTCTCTTCTTAAGACTCAGGTGTTTACAACTTAGGATTGCATATGAGATAGGGGTTCTTTAACCAGAGCCATACACTACAGACTATGAAGGTAATCTACGTATTCCTCACAAGTACATATTTCCATTACATAGTTTACTTCCCAAGTAGCATATTCATGTTCCATAACAGTATATTAACTCATTTATTAAGCATAACAATAACTGCAGAAAGAAGATAAATAGATGCATACATTCATCACATTACATAGTTATTACTGTGGTTCACCCCCTCCTAGGCTACGTCCACAAAGATTTGTCTCTTGGCTATTTTATTATGGCAGTTCTGCATTTCCGATGCCGCGTGCTTACAATTCCCCTCTTATGGGTAAGATCTATATGAGGCGAACTCGATCACACTAGGCTCTACAACCTGTGAACTAATCCTCATATCTACCTTCTCTCCTCCGTTCTAGCTCAACAACTTACAAAAATGGTACATAACAGTATTGCATAACACCTTCCTTCATGTATTAGTCTACTGGAACGGTATAAGGACCCTAACCCTTACAAAAAAATAAACTTATTGTAAAAACACTAACCTAATATGTAAAACTCAATCAACCAACAAACTCTATATGATACCTGCGTATCTATATTTATACATTCCGGGCTCTTCATCCTTCTTACCAAAAATTACCAAAACTCTAACTCTACCAACGTTAGGTCTTCCTCCCATGCACACGTTTTGTCTTCCTCCAACTGTCTCTTTCCTTGTGCATGCTTTCTTGCATGTGCGCGTGTTGTTCTTTCTCCAGCTGTTACTTTCATTTCTGGATGCTTTCTTTCCCACGATCATCCTTCTTTCCACTTCATCCTAGTGACAACAGGCCCCCAACACTGACATGTGACTAGTCCTGAGTCACCTAATCTTTTTAAGCTACCTCGATCTCCTCTATAATCGTATGGAACTTTTCCTTCAACTTTGCTTCTTTTGTCAGTGCCTGAATTGCCAATTCATCGCTCAATAATCCTACACATTCTTCCTGTGTCTGTGTTATTTGTGTTCTAGATCCTTCTTCATGAGTGATTACTTCTACTACCCGTTCCTATAATGGTTCTATTTGAACCTGACACTCCTATTTCTATGTTTGCATAGTGATAAGTTCTACCTGCATCTTCTTCAACTCTTGCATCCCTTTGACTTGTTTTGGGATTGATATGGTCTTCTGCCATTGTTTGAGTTCTTGGATCGCTGCATTGATCCTCTCCTCTTCCTTTTCCCAGCGTTGGACTTGTGGATCCTCCTCTAGCCTTGTCCAAAGTTGCGCTTCTTTATCGAACAATTTCGTTGTTGTGCTAACCAGTCGTTCTATCTGCTACAGTTTCGTCATTGCTTCCTGCTTCCTTTGCTCCTTAACTGCTAATGGATTTGTTTGATCCAGGTGGATATCCACCCACATTTTTTGACTAGCTCAAAACAATTTTCTGGAAATTTTGGCAATTTACTATTTTTAGTAGTTTTTAACTTCCAGGGCCATTTTCAGGGCCCAAATGAAGGTTTTTCGAGATTGAGGTTTTCAATGATAGAAAAAATCATGATTGAGACCCAAAAATGAATCTCATCAACAATACCTTTCCAATGAGATATCACATGCCTAAAGCTAAGATCGTATGCAAAAGTTACGACCCCGGGAAGTTGATGTACTCACTTACCCAAACGGGGCCCACATGACTTTTGGCGCTTCATCTCCCAGGGTTAGGTTTTTGGATGTCTAGGGTTTTTGGAGTTCCTATTTATTATAAAAAGGACTTCAGAGCCTCATTGTAACCATATTTTTTCGAATGCGAGTAGCCGTCACATCTCTTCTCAGAGATAATATGCCACCATTCTAGTGAGTCTTTCACTCTGTAATTTTACAATCTCTGTACATTTCTTTCATTAATAAAAATTGTGTATTACTATATCTCTGTGTTTATGGTTGAATCTTTGATATATTTCTGTTATATTATTGAATATCTATGATATCTTTGTGCATTTATTTATTATATCTCCGATCTCATTTCATGCCTAAAATAATCTGGATCATTCTTGGTGTGAGTTATTCTGAGAGACCCTCATTCTCCTTTTGATATCGATCAATTTCCTGCGTAATTTGGTCGATATTTTCTGTAGCTGGGAGTTCGTTTCCTTGCACAGTTCTTGGAAGTTCCCCCAAAATTTCTCCCACTCTTCGTTCCAATTAGTTCCTACTTTCTTTTTCCTCCTGAGTTTCAGATTTGTCCTACTCACAATCTTTTTCCAACGCTTCTCACTTCTTTGTTTCTTGTTGTAGCTCGACTAAGTTTTTATGTGCTCGAGACTGCATTTCCTGTTCGATGATAACCTTCAATCTATACAGTTCCCTTGATGGCATCTGTGTCAAGAACAATTGGATGTGTTCCAAATCCTTCAGTGGTGTGTCCCACGATCTCGTCCATTCGCAACATGCTAGGTTTTATGTAGACCGTTGCATGGGCGTGTGGCATTGGAAGGACTGGGTATCGTTCTTCTACCTCCACTCTTTTGTTGGTTTGTGTTGTCAATGGATCTATGCCTCTGCTACTACTTTCTCTCTGGGCCTCCCTGAGTGTCCCGAGGAGGTGTCCCATTTTTGTCATCTCTTTTTGAAGTTTATCCTTGTGATGTGTTGCGTGATTGAAGTCTTCTACTAGACACTCCTGGACCATTTTGGTGATCATTTCTCCATCGTCCTTCGTGATTGTATAGTTTGGTGATGCTCGTTGCATCTTTGATTTCTTGCGTGCGTCTATTGCCTATACAACCAGTCTCTTAGTTCCCTTTAGTTCCTATGTGATGGGATTTAGGGTGCTCTCCTGCATTCACTTAGCTTGTTTCAAATATTTGTTAGTTGCTTTCTGCCCCTTCTGGGTTCCTATCTGCTTCGACCCTTTGTCTGCCTGAGTCATCTTGTTTTGGCCCGTTCTTGGTTTCTTGGGCACTGGGATTTGCAGAGGCTGTGTTTCCACCTGCGCTACCTCTCCTTCTGTTGTTCTTTCTGGTACTTCTCGAGGAATGGATGGGATTCTCCATTCATCAGGCCATTCACTGATGACCATGTCAATCTCACCCTCTGTGATGCAGTTGCACATATGTAGCCACTATTTATTTGGATCCTTCCTTGGTTGTATCCACATGGCTTGACATGTAGCCCAGAAGTTAGCAATATCCCCATATCGTGCGACAGCCTCTGGTGTTATTCTCCATTATCGGTTGATATCTTCTTGTATGTCCTGTAGGTATGCTTCAAATAATATTCCATTCTCCCTCTTATGCCTGGCTTGTGGCCTATATTTCAGTAATAGATATCTCGCACCTGCTCGTTGTGGTCTATTACAAAAAATTACGTACTCTGGTTCCCACCATCCCATGAAGGATTTGAGGGTGAGAATCCATGAGTAATGAAATTTTGTACCGAAGTACTCTGCATCCTTCCAGTCCACTTGGAAAAAGTTTAATAGATAAGGTGCCCAGCTCACGGACGTGCCTTCTTTGCACTGAGCTGCAACAATGATGACTCCTGATGGTACTTCATCTTTGTGGCATTTTCTTATTAATTTACAGGCTAAGATATTTTTTCCTAATTGTGTCACTGCATTTTTTATTCTTTTGATTATAATGCCTCTTGTTCCCTTGGAGATACCATATTTCTTCTTCATTTTCTCTGCTAACTCTTTCTCCTTGGATATATCGTCTAGAGTCAGCATGGGATCCATGCCCCAGCTGGGTATTCCTGTTATCTGCATGATAATATGAACAGTTATGGCGATGGGTTTTTCCAGTCATATATCCCCTTCGTGTGTGACTGCTAACAGCTTCTTGATGCATGTTTTCGTGTACTGGCCTCTGCCAAAATGTGGGAGTTTCAGAAAACCTAAAATTCATTTTTTTTCCAATCCAACTGCCCATTGATGTGGCTAGCTTATCGTTTCTCCAAGTTGGTTTACCACTATGTTCTGCATAAAAACCCTCAGCTCAAGTTCCAGGTACTTGGTTTTGTCTGATATGTCATGGTTGGAATACTTGAGCTTCCCAACATGGCCTAGTAGCTTCGAATCTACCTGTACTCCATCTGGTATGCATGGTAGTACAATTTCTATTTTCGCTTTTTGTGAGGTGAACTCGGTATCTAAACTATGTCTTCTTGCTATGGTGGTCGGTTCAAAGTTCTTGCAACTTCCAGTTTCTCCCCTGTAAGCCACTCTGGCCAGGTCAAGGTAGTTCTAGTGGTATTCTCTATTGGTTGACCTAGGCTAGGTACCTATGACTCATCTGGTTGCACTGCTGCTCCTAGATTTTGTGTTGTTCCGTTAACATATATGGTTGCTTCAGTGCTTTCTGGTTGCACTTCCCATTGGGTTTCCGCTTCCTCATTTTGAGGATCCTGCGCCGCTACTGGCGTATCCTCTTTCATGGCCTCTACTTGTGGCTACTGAATCTCTTCTAGTATTGGTGTAGATTTCAACGGTATCATCTCTAGGGATGGGATCTCGTCGATATTGACGATCTTTGGCTGTTGTTGCTCGTTTTCTTCCAGCGATCTTCGTGACCTAGTTTGAACCTTGGTCAGTCTGGCATCTAGCCTAATTCTGTGGGCTTCGGTGGTGCCATAGTGGTGGTTGCCGAACATTTGTTGAGTTTGAATTACTTTGGTGAGCTTTGTGGTATCACTCTGTTCGTTCTGGCTGTTGTGGCTCTCTCTCTTTTCTCCTTTTGTGAATAGACTAGTTTCTTCCATTCTTGCGTGTTGTATGGGCTTGTAATGAAGCTTGTCGAGGATGCTTCCTCCTTGATGTGATTAATGGAAAATAACTGTGGGTTTAATGCATTTGTGAAAGTTTTGTACTTGCCATTACACTTAATTTTCCATTTCCAGTTCGCGTGTTTAATGTGATGTTCCATGAGTCCTTTCCATGCTTTAATTTTGCTTAGTGTTGTCCTATCATCTTGCTTTTTCTGACTTTTTGTTTTCCGCTAGTTTTTCTTTGGTATGTAACCGTTGTCCTTTCCTTTGTTGAATTTGTGTTTCAAATGTTATGCGGATTTTCTATCTCTGATGTGCATCGAGATTTTTAGTTTTTTTCCTCTAATTTATTTTCTATTTCGTTTTTTTCTTTTTTGTTTTTAACTTCGCGGTGGGTGGTCGACTATCCTTGTACAAATTTAGTCGGCTCTCGTTGATCATTCCTTTGAGGTATGTGCCTGCTAAATCTCTTAACTGTACAAATTCTCTATCTATTACAGATTTTACCTCGTATGGTCCTAACCAATGCATTCTCAGCTTTCCTGGGTGATGAAATGATTTGCTGTCATAGAACAATACTAGATCTCCTTCCTTGAATGTCCTCTTCTTGATGTGTCGATCGTGCCAAGATTTCTCTCTGGATTTCTGCACTTGTTGATGGAATCCTGCCAGGATCCGGTCTTCCTCCATTGACAATAGCTGATTCATTATTTCCTGTATTGTGCCTTGTTCGGTCATTTGTGTGATAGTTGCTATTCATAAGCTAGGTACTAAAAATTCTAATGGAACTATTGCTTCTTGGCCATAGAATAGTTTGAATGGTGTGTGCCCTGCCAAATTTTTGCATGTCATCTGATACACCCATAATACTGCCGGTACTTTGAGGTCCCAGTCGTCTCTATTGACATTATAGATCTTTGTCGGTGCGTTCTCTAGAATTTTGTTCAAGGCTTCTATTGTTCCATTCGCATATGGATGATACGATGTGCTTTTCTGGTCGTGAAATTCAAACTCTTTGAGCATCGTGCAGATGGTGTTATTTATTAAGTGCGTGCCTTGGTCACTCATCAAAACTCTTCGGAACCAAAACCTAGTAATTACTTGTTCAAATAAGAAGTGTGCAGTTGTATCTACGATGTAGTCTTTTACTAGTGTGGCTTCCACCCATATTGTTAGGTATTTCGTCGCGGTGGTGATGTATCTTGACCCTGTTCTTTTGGCTGGTGGGTTAATTGGTCCCACAAAGTCTATTTCCCATTTATCAAATTCCCGTAGTTTCACTTGCGGTCGTAATGGCATCTCTTCCCTTCTATTGGGTTTGCCTACCCTTTGAAAGACATCACATCTCTAACAATACTCTTTCAAGTCTCTGCGAATCGTTGGCCACCATAATCCTGCGAGGAGTACCTTCTGCACGATAGCTTTTCCTGCATAATTCCCTCCTTCCATTCCCTCATGGGATTCTTCTAAAATTCTTGGTTGTTCATGCTCTAACAAATACCTTTGTAATATGTTAGCTATGCCCATGATGTATAGATGTCTTGCGATCAGTTGATAGTCAACCACACAGACTATTAGGTTCTTGTTTTTTCCGGTGGTATATTCTTGCGGTGCAGTACCTGTGCTCAAGTACTGGATGATCTCTGCAAAGTAGTCATGAACAATCTTTACTGAGAATAACTATGCATCCAAAAAGTTGTCTTCTAAATTCGTGGGTTCTTCTCCGTTTGTGACCCATGATAGGTGGTTAGATCCTGCATTCAGATTTCCTGGTTTGACTATTACTTTGAAGTCAAATTCTTGAAATAAAAATAACCATCAACAGATTCTCCCCCACAACACTAACTTGTTGACTATGTATTTCAGGGCTGAGTGATCTGTAAAAATATTAAAATGTTTTCCCAATAGGTAATGTTTGAACTTATGTAGTGAGTAAACCATATCTAGGCCTTATCTTTACATCGTGTTATAATTTTGTTCTGATTCTGATAGTTTTCTTCTTGTGAATGCTATCGGGTGGTTGAAGTCTCTTGCTCTTGGTTGCGCTAAGATAGCTCCTAGTGCTATCGTTGATGCATCTACATACACATGGAATGTCTTTTCCTAGTCTGGAAATACTAATATCAGTGCAGTAACCATCTTTTCCTTCAGAGTATCCAGACCGTGTTGACACTCATCCTTCCATTGGTATTTTGTATCCTTCCTTAACCGTTTTTCCATTGGTGTTGTGATCTGCACATATCCTTTGATGAATTTCTTGTAATATCCTGTGTGTCCTAACATCACTCGTAGCTGACAGACTGTTTTTGGTGCTGGTAAACTGACGATGACTGTGATATTTTCCGGATCAACCAATAGCCCATGTTTGCATACTATGTGGCCCAATAGTATCCCAAAAGATGTTCCAAATATGCAGTTCTTGATATTTAGTGATATCTGACATTGTCTACATCATTCTAGCATCAAGCACTCTAGAGAATAGACTGTCTAGTCATCGAGGTATACTTCGAGAAACTGATGGATAAATTATTTAAATGGTGCGATAACCACTCTAGAGAATATTGTTGGGGCATTCTTTAGTCCAAACGACATGACTATATATTGGTAAGATCCCCATTCCATCACGAACATTGTCTTGTATCTTTCCTCTTGTTCTATCTTAATCTGATGGTAGCCTGAGAATCCATCAGTGAATGAGTAAGCTTCATGTCCCCCCACATTATCTAACACTTCATCCATGAATGGTGTATGGAATGGGTCCTGTAGGCATGCATCGTTCAACTTCCTCAAGTCAAGGCATATCCTAATCCCTCTTCCTTGTTTCTTGTCCTGTACTACCATCGAGCATATCCATTCTAATTCCTCGACTAGTTCAATTATGTCGGCTTCGAGCATCTAGTCAATCTCCTCTTTAACTTTATGTTTATATATAGGGCTCAATATATATGGTCGTTGTCTAATCGGTCTCGCTTTAAGTCTGAGTGGTATATTCATCTCTCCCAGTTCTCCTGCTATACCCTTCATCTCTATAAATGTTGTAGGAAACAAGTCATTGTATCCGCATAACAACTCTGTGATTCTTTCTACTGTTGTCTCATCCCAGTAGTCTCCAATGCTGGCCATTTTGGGATGTTCAATTGTTCTGATTTTAACTTTATTTACCTTGATTGGCTCGGAAATCACGTCAGATTATATGGGTGGTCTCTCCACATCTCTTTCGCTTTCTACTTATTCAATTTGAATATCACACGGGCCATCTTTGTCTGGTGCTTCCTCCTGTACATGGTAACATGACAGTAGTTCCTTGACTGTCTGCTTATTCTTCTTTTGTTCTTCTGTGATAGTTTCTATTTCTTGTTCTTTGATGAATATTACTCCTCTTATCTGTTTAAGGGTTGCATATATGTTGGGGGTTCTCATTCTCAAATGAGAAAGTGACTGCGAAGTTCTGTTGCAATATTTGCCATGTTGTAGTTCCTTTGTGTAATTCCTGGTTTGTGTACGAGTTCCCTGGTATGCCCTCGAAAGTATGTATGAAGTGATGAGGCCATTCCTCAGGTGGTGTCATTTTCCATAGCGTTCTACATGCCTACAAGTGCTCTGATGGTGCTCCGTGTCCATCGTACTTATGTTGTTTGTTGTTTTTTTGTTCTGCACTGAACCTTATGCGCAATAACTGCTTACATTGATACCAGTTTGTGATAGTCTGTTTGTGTGTGCCCCACCATCTTGTGGTTGTGGCCTTGAGTGCTAAATCTAGTGCTAGTAACCTCTAGTTCTCTAATACTTCCTCTTCATATTGTGTCAAGAATGTTTCCAAATAATTTATTCCGTGGAAAATGGGTGGTTCTCTGATTTTTATGCCTATCCACCGTATTGTGCGGTCGATTCTTGCACATCTTCTCATGGATACTTCTTGTAGTCTCTGCTGCCAATTTTCTAACCTGGTGTCTGAGTCTATTGTGCATGAAGTAATGCTCCACCAAATGAGCACCCTATCTTCAATTGGGTTTATGTAATCCTCATTGCGCGCAGTTGTTCTATACAACTAGCCAATCTCCTCTAAGTCCATGAAAGTGGGTTCTACGAACCTCTCCCCTTCTGATGGATCGAGTGGTGCTATGACCCTGTAATCTCCAGATTCCAATGTCATTTTCCTTGTTTTCAAGTCAATTATGGCCTAGTTTTCAAACGCCCAATCCACACCGAGTAGTGTCAGGTACAATGTTGTGCCATCTACTATTTCAATGACTTCAAAGTCTACCTTAGTGCGCACTCCATAAAGATCTATTGTTACTCCTTTCAGTCTACCTATTGGTAGGACTCTATGTTGGTTTTCTAATTTTAATTGGACATTTGAGTATCCCAATGTTGGCTCTCCCATGCATTGCCAGGTATTCCTAGGTAGCACATTCAGTTTGGATCCTAGGTCTAGTATAATGTCTCCCATATTGAAATCCCCAATATTAGCATTTAGTCTAAATTCCCTACTTGTTCTTCTTTCATCTTGTTGCTACATTTCTCTAGTATGTTTTGCAATATTTTCACAGATGAAGGATCACTTAATACTTTTATGCATGATTGAACAAAGTCTTTGATAGTACTTTCTTGTCCCTTGGGTTACATTCCATTGGTATGATCCAGCGATGGTAGCATTTCGTATTCTGGGGCTTCCTTGACTGGTTTCTTAGTTGAAGTTGATGTTGTATCAAGCTTCTAAAATTCTTGTCTGGATTCCTTAAAAGTCTTATTTTCTTTAGGCGCGTCAAACTACTTCTTGGGGTCATTTTTCTTCTTTATCCATTGGTTTTTTGCTAGTTCCTATCGAACTGTGTCAGTTCCTGTTTTCGTTCCTCCACAAGTGACTATGTTGATGTTTCTTTCGTCGTCCCTTACTTCGGTTGAAATTCATTGAACATTATGATTGTTCTGGTTCCTCTTTTCCTAGATCTTAACTAATAGTGTCATACATTCCTCTTTCTTGTGATCCTATGCGCGACAATACATACAAGTCATTGGTGACAGTGGACATTCCCATGCATAATGTCCTGGCTGCTGAAAATTGTGACATGTGACTGGTCCTCTACCATGTCCGAAGCCTACTGTGGCTCTTCCTGCTCCTATGTAGCCTACGCGATCACGTCTCGATGTGTTATACTATGGTGTCTGATTATACTACGTGGTATTGTACTAGGATTGTGTCAGGTTATACTGCGGTTGCACGTTATTGTAGGGTTGTTGTGCAATATTATACTGCTACTACATAGTGTTGTATCGAGCTGGGGCTTGGTTGAACTGGGGAATTTCTTGCCCAGTCTTCATTTTGGTCTATACTCTATATTCATTTGATGTTCTTTCCCGCATCAGCTCCATAGTTCTACAATATTTATTGTCGTGGCCCACTGACTTGCAAAAGGTGCAATATGAATTCTTTGGAGCTGTCTGGTATTTTCGCATAATCGTGTAGTGATAAGGCTCATGACCTTGTTTCTTGCATATTTCGTACCATAATCCTCCCCATGGTAGTGGTTTTGGCATACATGTTGCCATATACTATGAAAATGTTGGGCATTCGTTCTTGTGGTGTCCTTCTGTTTTGCATTTGGTGCACCAAATGACTTCTTATTTGTCCCTGTTCTTATTCTGGTTCAACTAAAATGTCAGATTCTTCAAATTTTCCTTCAATTCCTCAATAGTTGGGTCCATCTCCTAGTACTGGTTCTATTCCAGCTTCAAGGCTTCTCGTAGAGACCCTACCTGCATATGAAACTTTTGTTGTCGTAAGGGATATTTTAGATGTGGGAGTAATGAGTTGAGAAAGAGGTTTCCATGTTGCATCTCGGTCATAAGGTATTTTAACTTCCCCTTTAGTCGCTTGAATCTCTGGTCAATGTCCCATACAGACTCTCCCGGTTTCTGTCTTATCTCAATCATCTCATTCATGTACTAATCCTCTGAGCTCAGCTTCTAGAACTCATTAATCAATAGCTTCTTAATGTATACCAGTGTCCTCATCATCCCAGGGGCATTGTTTATGTATAGACTCATGTACTAGTCTAGTGCGCGGTCTCTTAGCATGATCGCTAACTACGTGAGTTTGGTGTCTTCATCAGTGATTTTTTTTGCCTCCCATATCTTTTCACAAATTAACAAGTGCTTCTCGGGATCTTTTGTTTCTTCTCCTCTAAATTCTAGTAATCTGATAGTGGGATTGTGTCTTGCCTTTCTAAAGACTGAACTACTACCTCCACCATGCGGTGTAGATACTTGACTAATATTGCTTGAAATGGCTCCTCCAGTTGTTTCTCCTACGATAGATGTACTTCTTGCTGTCAGAATTCCTCTAAACTTCATTTGTCTAAACGATGATGTTTTCTTTGGTGTATTAGTCACACATGGGTTTATGGGTTCCACACTGACATTAATATGGATAGGTTGGCTTCCTTCTCCTCCTGTTCTTGGGCCTCTTGTTTTCCTTTCATAAGTTGCGTGCAGTATTTCCTCAATCTGCTCCACATCCTGGAGATCCTCTACCTCTTCTTCATCACTTGCCAAGCATTCCCTCACGGCTACAAATCTCTTCTTGGTATTCACTTTATATTGGTAGGGTACTTCTCTACGCATCGTTCTTGATAACGCCAAGATACACTTGAGCTGGTCATCATCCATCAAGCTCGGGTCCAAGAGTTCCTCCTTCCTTCCTTTATCCTCACCTTCTTGCAATTATCCTCTCTCTATCAGTGCTTCCCCCCTTTCGCCATGCATGCAGGGAAGTCTGGTTGTCTGATTCCATTGTCATTACACCTTTTTTATATAGCAATATTTTAATAGAAGTGTACAATGATTGAATGTACCTTCCTCGAGGTCTGCATAGAAATTCTTTCTCTATTGCATTGTATGACCTCGTTGTGTTGAATGCAAGCTCTATGATGAAGCTTGCCACAATACTATAAAATGTCAACTGCGCGGGTGACTTTGTTTTTCACCTATTGTAGCTGATCAACTTGTACTAGGGTCCAATATAGTTCTCGGATCTGCTTTGTCGTGTGGTTATATTTCAATCTTAGTATCCACTCCTGCAGTAGGTGGGGAAAATTGCAGAAAAAGACTTTGTGTATATCCATAAACACGTATTTATTCAAATATTCGCGAGGTGTGATGCTAGGGTTTCTATTGTCCTTTTGGGAAAACTCTAGCTCTTTGGATCTCAAACGACCTTCAATTTTTTCTTTTGTGGGGTTCCAAGGTCTCAACATCCCCTTCTAGTGGCTCAGTGGTCTTCTTGTTTCACTCATTGTTTTCCTGATCCAGGTGGATATTGGTGGCCACCCACCTTTTGCAACTGGCCCAAAACATGTTTCTGGCAATTTTGGTAATTTACTATTTTTAGTAGTTTTTTTGGGTCCTGAACTTCCAGGGCCATTTTGAGGCCCTAAACGATGTTTTTTTGGGTATGTTGCTCTCATAAAATATCATCTATGATGCTATTTTGTCTTGAACGTTGTAGGCCTCGGATAGATATTTCCAATGAGTTATCATTCGCCTAAAATGGAGATTGTATGCAAAAGTTATGACCCCGGGAAGTTGATGCACCAACTTACCCAAACGAGGCCCACATGACTTTTGGCGCTTCATCTCCCAGGGTTAGGTTTTTGGATGTCTAGGAATTTTGGCATTCCCGATTATTGTAAAAAGGCCTCTAGAGCCTCATTGTAATCATCTTCTTGTGAATGCGAGTAGCCATCACATCTCTTCTTAGAGATAAGCTGCCACCATTCTAGCGAGTCTTTCACTCTGTATTTTTACAGTCTCTATACATTTCTTTGATTAATAGAAATCGGGTATTACTGTATATCTGTGTTTATGGTTGCATCTTTGATACATTTATGTTATATTATGGAATATATGCAATATCTCTGTGCATTTATTTATTATATCTCCACTCTCATTTCGTGCCGAAAATAATCCGGATCAGTGGTATCAGAGCAGGCTGCTCTTGATCATTTTTCAGTGCATGTCCCCGACGAGGTTCGAGTATAGAAAGTTGGGTCTCAAGCTTGTCTCTCTTGAGGAAAATCGCTCTCGCACACCCAAGAAACCCTCAATGGCAGAAGAAAAGAAAAACGATGGAGCAGACGATCCTATCAGTCTGTTGCTTGAGCAAGCTCTCATGCGACAGAGAGACGAAATGATGGAGAATTTTTCCCACATCCTTCAACGCCTATCGATAGCATCAGGCACATCTTCATCAAGCGGCCACTTTGGAGGCACCTCACCTTTCAAGGTAGAGGTTAATTTTGATATTCCCGTATTTGAAGGTCAAATAGATGTAGATGCCCTAGATAAATGGTTAAATCTTCTAGAAGGTTATTTCTCTGTTCATAATTTTTTAGACAAGGAAAATATCACCTTCACACTCCTTAAGGCTCTCCCCCATGTCAAACATTGGTGGGAGACTTACTGGGAGAAGAGTTCCGCAGAGGAGTCTGGAATA